>JACVVK020000104.1:1060000-1330000 GCA_018292915.2 Batillaria attramentaria | reverse complement strand
ACTGTGACTGCCCGGGGTCCTAAAGCGTGGGGAAGAATGGCCCCGTTTACATTAGTTTAAAATACCGCCCTGAGAGCGCCCTGTCGCGTTTACACTTGGACAAACCGCTCCGAAAGCGCACCGCTCTCAGACTACCTGCAGTGGGTAGTCTGAGGGCGCTCTAGCTTAGGGCGCTTTCGTCACGTCAAGTGGGGCCCTGTGTCAGTCACCGTAGCAACCGGTCATTTTTGCAAATGGCGAAAGATCGTGTTTGTTTGTTTGTTTGTTTGTTTGTTTTGTCTGCCAGGCACACAAACACGTGCTTTCTGGGCGCTGCCATCTTGAATATGTCACATTCCTCGAGAGCACGTGGCATATCAGCACCCTTCCACGATTGTGTAATGTAAACGCCGTGGAGCGCTCTCAGTACTGTGCGCTTTAGGGGCGCCCTCAGAGCGCTCTGTAATGTAAACGGGGCCAATGAGTCTGTGTGCTGCTGCGACCCGCGGTGCAATTAGGTTTGGCTCGGGGGGAAAAATGCATACACGTTGGAGTGTAGTAGTATGCCAAAGCATCCAAGCGTACGTGTAGTCAGGCCATGCACCAGTGTTAATTTTAGGTACAGTATACTGATTATCGCTTCTGACCGTGACCCCGAAGGCTGGGACTAATGATGTGTCACTGAAGGGAATAAACATCCTGTTTGGGTACAGTCGTACCTCCAAAGAAAAAAAAAAAAGGCCTCTCTTAAATGGGGGCAGTCTTTATGAGTTTCATGCTCGCAGGTCGTTCTGGGGGCTGTTTTTCAATGCTCGGGTCGTGAGTTCGACTCCAGGATGGGGCGTGGCTCGGGTCGTGAGTTCGTATCCCGGCTGGGGCCAAATATTTGTGCTGGCTTTTTCATCGTTGCCCCGTCTTTGATATCACCCGTATGTGGTGGAAAAGGACGTTAAACCCCCAAACACCCACCCACCCACCCACCCGGACTGAGCCGACAGAAGCGGCATACTTACTGACACGGCTAATACGCTGAGTGAGATTGTTGTATCAACAGTCGTAGAATTTGAATGTTCGACCGCTTGCACAAAGTGTACACGGTGTATCGCATTAAGAGCTCTACGAAACAGTACGCTAGAGTCATATATTTCGAGCGTACAGGCGCACACACAAGGGAAAGTGTTGCAAAACATAACTTGGCCGAGTAATAATATCTATATAATTAACGGCTAACGCGTGTGTGTGTGTGTGTGTGTGTGTGTGTGTGTGTGTGTGTGTGTGTGTGTGTGTGTGTGTGTGTGTGTGTGTGTGTGTGTGACGGTGTGTGTGTGTGTGTGTGTGTGTGTGTGTGTGTGTGTGTGTGTGTGTGTGTGTGTGTGTGTGTGTGTGTGTGTGTGTGTGTCTGTCTGTCTGTCTGTCTGTCTGTGTGTCAGGGGTTGGCGTCCAAACGAGTCAGCCGATTGCCACCAAATTTGCCATGAGCCTAGAGGGACACTTGGGGGAGAACATAGGATAAAGAAACAAAATAAAGTCCATCAACTTGTGTGTGTGTGTGTGTGTGTGTGTGTGTGTGTGTGTGTGTGTGTGTGTGTGTGTGTGTGTGTGTGTGTGTGTGTGTGTGTGTGTGTGTGTGTGTGTGTGTGTGTGTGTGTGTGTGTGTGTGATTGGCAGTCACTGCTGTTGACAGTATGACAATGAGACTGTGACAGTGAAGGGTGTGGACCGACAGCATTAAAGTGGATTGACACAAGTAACAAGTAAACTGGTATACATGTATACCCGAGCGAAGCCGGGTACTCTGCTAGTAATACTGATATAATAATAATAACAATAATAATAATGAGGATTTTTATAGCGCCTAATCTCCGAAGCCGGGGCTCTAGGCGCTTTACAAATGTATACAAAAGGTGATAAATAAACACATGAATAATAGATAAATAATCAACTAAATAAAAACGAATGAAAGCGTACATACACATTACATACATATAGTCAGACATACAGTCAGACATACAAGCACTGACACCTACATACATACCAACATCCAATACACACCTACATACATACACACCGCAAAAACAACGGATTGGTGTTTGTAACGGGCTGAATGAGTTATCTGAAGGCTGATACTAATATGAACAGATGCGTAAACGCTAGACAGCCTGTTTAAGTACAGTGGACTCCACTTATAAGGACCTCCGATATAAGAACCATCGCTTATAGGGACACCCCAAAGCAGGTCCCTGCCAAAGTTGTTCTTTGTGATCACTTATTAAAACTCGCATAGAAGAACCCTCTGATATAGGGTTCATCGCTTATATGGACAGCACTTGCTAGGTCCCCACATCAAACTGTCCTCGGATATAAGAACCGCAAGTAGGAATGATCATTTCTAGGAAGTCTGCGATTATTCTATTTTTGGAACCCTCGCTTGTAAAGACACCATCTGCTTGTTCCCAACACGACCTCCCCTCGGATATAAGAACCAAAAGTAGAAGTTATGCTAGGTTCATTTTCGTTTCGTTTCATTTCCCGGAATTTCCAAGAAACATTTCTTCTACAAGATGGTGGAGCGTAAGAGAAAAACATTGTCTCTCCAACAAAAAATCGAAATAATTAGAGAGGTCGAGCGTAACCCTTGTGAGTTTGTGAGTGAGTTTGTGGAGTGGGGAGGGGAGGAGCGGGGAGGGGGAGGGGTCGTTAAAAACCGTTATTTTCCCCTGCGAACGCCGTAGACTGGGAACACATTTGAATGTCTGGCCATCTTGTTTTTTGTTGTTGTTGAAAACTTGGCCAATAAATTTCCTTGTATCCTTGGCCGCGTTTCTTACGCAAATGCGCTCGCGGGCGCTTGCGGAGGTCGCTTTGCCTCGTTGGGAAACGGCCAATTAGAACCAAGGCGCTTTCAAAATGGCGGCGGAATCACGAACACGGTTGTTGGCAAGGTTGAAAAGGAAGAAGAAAACTCTAGTGCTTGCAGCTATCAGTCATCTTTTGAGCGCAGAAGACGACGTTTTTGACGAGGAGCAATAATTACTGACTTGGAGCATGGTCTACCGCTAGTATGCATGTTCTGCTCGATGCAAAACGGAGACGTAAGGCACCATTACGTACTCACTTTGACCACTCCTTCCCCACAAACACGCACAACAATGACTGGCGACCACGGCCCGGTGCAATTAGCTCAAATTATTTTCGTATACTATTCTGCACAATTACAAGTTGGGACAGAAGGTCTCCATCCACCCGCAAATTCATTTTAAGCCATTTCTTAGTTCCACTTCAACGAGGCCTTCGGTGGGCCTTTGTTTACATAGAAACTGACCACGTGACCTTTTGTCCGCGGCGAACTTGCTTCAGACTGCGCACGCGAGCGCTTTTTCTGCACGCCGCGGGCAAGGTGCATGCAAACGGTTTCATAGGAAAGCGCCCCGGAACGTTTCGAAACGCCCGCCTTAAGAAACGCGGCCTTTGTATCCTTGTATTCTTTAAAGTCATTTTGTCAAAATCTGATCGTAACTCTCTCTCTCTCTCTCTCTCTCTCTCTCTCTCTCTCTCTCTCTCTCTCTCTGTTTGTCTGTCTCTCTCATATTCATTAAGACAGCTATTGTTACATAACTTCTAGAGTTATTTGCATTAAATTTATCAGTGTTTCACGTACGCAAAATAAGTAAACTATATTGCATCGAGATCAAGCCAACCAGCAAGTTCCACTTCATTGACGCAAAGGCTTAAACAAGCAAGAGATTGCCGTGGACACACACACACACACACACACACACACACACACACACACACACACACACACACACACACACACACACACACTGGCACACACACACACGCACACACACACACGCGCGCGCGCACGCACGCACGCACACAGACCATTAGAGGTCGATATACGACTCTTTTTAGCTTGTCCACAATATTTTCTTCTTTCCTTGGTTATAAGAACACACACTAGCACAACTGACCTTATATCCGAGGTATGCTTATAAGAAACCTCGCTTATAAGGACACCCAAATGCTGGCCCCGGCGCTGTTCTTATATCCGAAGTCCACTGTATTGAGCATTTCGAGGATACAGCAGTTATGACTTCGACGAAATCATTTAAGTAAAAACAAACACGCTTATCTAATGATTTAATCAGCATGGAACCAATACATTTGAAGAGATAAGAATGTCGATTCACAGTTGAAATGAGCAGTGGCAGTCGATCTTCTAATTTCCGGCCAAACCGGGCTTCCAGCAGAAATCCCGAAACTACGCAAGAAGAGGCCAAGAAGAAGCATGTATCACATTGTACTGTACACGTCATCCTTGTGACGGTCTTGCGTCAGTATGCCCATACTGTCATTATACAGGTGTAGCCTATTGTGAGAACTTGCATTATCATCCATATGGGGCCACACACATAATATGAATGAAATGCCAATGTCGTAAGCAATCAGACATTTCAGAAAAGTGTATCTGTGTCCGACGCGTTTATACAACTTTCCGCCTACGTCAAATCACTTCCGTGTTCATTCTCTTTTTCTTCGCCCCCCTCCCCCCCCCCTCTCTCTCTCTCTCTCTCTCTCTCTCTCTCTCTCTCTCTCTCTCTTCCCACAGTTGATTCTCGCCCATTCCTACATGTATTCTTACTTGTAATTGGTATGTTCATCACGATTTTTAAATGGTCCTGTCTTAGTAGAGTATAGTTCCATTTCCTATGGTTTTTCATACATGTATTCCTACTTCTAATTGGTTTGTTCATCACGCTTTTTAAAATTACTGTTCCTGTCTTAGTAGAGTGTAGTTTCATTTCCTATGGTTTTATTGCTATTTTGCTTTTTCCTTGTTGCATTACATGTGTGTGTGTGTGTGTGTGTGTGTGTGTGTGTGTGTGTGTGTGTGTGTGTGTGTGTGTGTGTGTGTGTGTGTGTGTGTGTGTGTGTGTGTGTGTGTGTTTCTGTTTAGATAGATATTACTAGAAATAGCAACGGCAGGTATGAAAATTGACTGTTTCACGTTAACTACCTCTACCGTTGGAAAATAAAGTTTTCTTGATTCTTGATTCTTGATTCTCTCTCTCTGGGGAGCCGGGACTTTCAATACTCCCCCCTCCTTCCCCCAATCGTTGTCGCCAGCTTTCTCAGGCACTGACGGTATCGTGGAGGATAATCAAAATGAACGCTCTTTTTTCCCGTTTCTTATCCGCCCCAAAAGATTCGACTGACTACGATTGCTCTCACCTAAATTGAGTCGTCATTTTAAAGGGGGCGGGGGGTGTTTGGGGGTTTAACGTCCTTTTCCACCACATACGGGTGATATCAAAGACGGGGCAACGATGAAAAAGCCAGCACAAATATTTGGCCCCAGCCGGGACCCGTTATTTTAAAACATGAACATATCATTACATATGTCCGTAATAACGTATTAGCACAAGTCGGTTTGTGGCCGGTAAATGGCTCCTTTTAATCGTTCTAACCGACAGCTGAAAATCCGAAGCGTTTAGTCTCCGGTGCTATGGCGTGTTGAATTTGGGGAAAAAGGTGGTGCTATGGCGTGGGAACCCGCTGACTGGCGGTGCGGCAATAGCACCAGAAAAACGCCGTTTGTTCAGTCACCGTCACTGTGACCCCCGCGGTATGTGCCCCCCTCCCCCCCCCCCCCACGAACAGTACAGCAGCCTGACGCGGAAGACAACAGGAAGTATTCTACTCAAGGCTTGTCAGTGATATAAATCGTTCACTGACTCAATCTTTCGCAGTCAGAGTGTCATGTTTATCTCGGTTCTCACATGCTGTCAGTCAACAGAACGACCGAATTACGGTAACCGGGGATCCTAGTGATAAAGTCAGCTACTAATACTGTACGTGCTACTCATTGTGTGTCCAGTGATTGCTCAACCGAAACCGAAACAGTAAAACTCCTAACTGCGTGTTTGAGTCGGGAGCAGGTTGAAACTTCTTACACCATGGGTACCACATTTCTTTGTCTGATATATAATAATAATGATTGTAGCCGAGTGGTTTGGACCCTCTCGCCCACTACCCTAGGTTCTCCGGCCAGCTGTGTGCCGCTTTTGTTCGCCTGTAGGCTACCGCACGCGGGCAGCGTTGCGGATCCACGATAGCCACGTGTCAGTCAGTTGTGTTTGTTTGTGTCCATTTAGTGCTAAATATCTCCACAGTCACTTGACCTAAAGTTATCATGTAAACTATAGTAGTTCCAGACGAGTTTGTACTTTTTAGTTATGTTTTGGTTTTAGCGCTGTTTTGTAGTTTAACGGGTGTATTTTGCCGTTTTCACCACTTTTCAAATGCGTGGTCCCTGTCTTTACGCTCTTAAATCGCCGATGGGAAATTCTTTGTACATTGATAATGTTCCAAACTTATGCCATCTTAGAGTACTTTTCACGCTCTTTTCAATGCAGTTTGTTTGAAGTTTGTAGCTGTTGTATTACGCCCGCTATTGATAGTTTTCTGTATGTAAACAAACACAGATTTCGCTGCTACCCGAGCATCTAGCCCTTGTTTCTGCTGCGAGCGGCCGTTGCTTTCTTTGCGGCTCGCGCTGGGCGCATAAGTAGCCGCGAGCTACGCCTCACTGCACAGTCGCCAGCCAGCCCTGCCGCGAGTCACTGCACGGATTGTCGCTCCCCGCTCTGCCATTTGTTGCTGTTTTCCTGTTGTAATGAAACTCATGTCATAGCGACCGCTGTGTTTGCCTCCCTGCCTGCCTGATTCACTCAACACCATCACATGATGATAATAATAATAATGATAATAATAATTTGTGTGATCGGTGACGCGATTGTGTAATAGAAGCAGCTCACTGCTGTTGTCTCTTGGTTTTAGAGGGGAGAGGTTTATTCGTCGCCGTAGGCCAGGCCGGTGAATGTCGACTAGTTTTGACAGTAAAGAAAAGGATCTCTTCAAACGCTGTCTCTTTGAATGTGGTGTTACAGATAACGGCATTTGTTGCAAGGGCTAGATTGAAAATGGTTCCGAAATATCCTAGGACTTTTGGGAACCGGTTCCGATTTATCCTGGTTCCGAAATATTCTACGACACCGGGTCTTAGCAGCTTGAGACGGAGGTGCCCCAGGACGATACAGCTTGAGGCTGGAAGTGCCCTGGTGTCATCTAGCGTATTTACATTCGGCTTTGCGGTTGCATGGAAAGGGGGTGTTCGGTTTTACCGGTTTTCCGGTTAAAATCGGTTCGACTTTCTCACGGTTCGGTAAACCGGTTTGGCCTTAATAAACCGGAAAACCCCGGTTTTTCTAAGGGACATCACTCGTCGTTTTTCAGCCCGTTACAAGACACCCTCCTCCTCCCCATCCTCCTTATCATCATCATGTTGTTGTTGTTGTTGTTGTTGGCTGAACAGGGTCGTGAGTTCAAATCCCGGCTAGGGCCAAATATTTGTGCTGGCTTTTTCATCGTTACCTCGTCTTTGATATCATCCGTATGTGGTAGAAAAGGACGTTAAACTCCCAAACACCCACCCACCCACCCTTGTTGGCTGAACATTTCCAACGCAGGGGTACAGGAAGCCGGTGTGCTAGGAGACCCACCTCCCTTCCATCTCTTGGGGAAACGTTAGAAACAATAGATGACGTATACATAGCCGCGGTTAACCGGTTTTAAACCTCGGTTTTCTATTGGAAAAACCGGTTAAAAACCGGTTTGAGAAATCGTACCGGTTCCACCCTCTAATGGAAAGTAGCACTGACTACATGTAACCCGCAGTGACACTAGGAAGTGACACCCTGCAAGGCCGCAGGAATCACGCTCCTGTAAATAAACAAAGATATGTCAAGGTGGTGCTGAAACCCGACCAAATGTCGGGTCAGTTGTTCTCTTGTGGTTTGACCCAGCCACTCCCACCCACCCCTATCCAATTAACGCTACTTTAGGCCATAAACGCTACATAGCGGAAATGCTTGAGGCAACTTGAGATGCAAGTATCAGCGACTGAAACCGGCTTAGACAGGCCGACTGTCAGTGTTACCAGGAACTGCAACTGTGACAGTGTACTGTTACCAAAACCCCGGAGGAGATATCAATCTGGGGTGTGTATACATATATATATATATATATATATATATATATATATATATATATATATATATATATATATATATATACATATTCTTCGCACTGGAAGACCGGAAACTAGAAATTACGGTCTGACGTACTTTTTCCTCTATTTTGGGTGGGGCTCATTTGGACCGGGGGGGGGGGGGGAAGGAGGGGGGGATTAGGAAATGGTTTTCCACTGTTTTTTTTGTGTGTGTTTTTTTGCTGCCACAACTCTTTTTGCCAGCTCCAGTGGTGTTCCTCCCAGGTCATGGGTGGAATCCACGGAGGGCTCGAAGGCTGGGGCGATTTTTATTATGCATGATGATGGAGATGAGGATGATGGTAAGATGATGCTATGGAGGTCCATGTGGTTTGGGACTGCGGGACAGGGCCGCATTCCACGCTTCCTGTCATAAATATCCCGGCGTTCACCAGGCCCGGGAACTACGGCACCTGCGGTGCCGGCCGTGTAATCATCCACATCATAAGACGTGTCATACCAAGGGAAGCACCCCCAAAGTCGCACCCGTGAAGTGGGTGAATCTCGGCTGTGTGGCAACAGCCTCCCCATTGGGCCCATAGCACACCCGCTCTGGGTAGGAGCCGACCTAGGTTGGAAAAATCCCGCTGGTCTCGGCTGGGATTCGAACCCGGGTCTCCCGGTCCATGGTCCGAAGTGCTAACCACTACACTACGGGGGCCGGTTTTTCCTCTGTTGTTATTTTTTCTGCGGTTTGTTAATGTGAGGTTTTTGTTTTTTTTGGTTTGTTTGTTTGTTTGTTTGTTTGTTTGTTTGTTTTGGGGTGGTGGTGGTTGTGGTCGGAATTTTTGGTTGCTTTGGGTTTTTTTATTGGGGGGCGGTGGGGGGGGGGGCGCTTCGTTGTTTGTTTGTTTGTTTGTTTGTTTGTTTGCAAGCAGCGGAATTTCTTCAGGTAATAATGAGTATTTGCTCAAACTTTCTGTGTGTTCGACATATTTCTTTACCCAATGGGCGTAGTTTGTTTCCGTACACACACGCGCGCACGTGACTTCAGAAACGCGCCACCATTGGCCGTCAAATGAATGTGCGGGGATGGATGCGCCCAATGCCGCAAATAAAGAGTCTCCTATCTCAGTCTGTGAATGGACCCCACATAGCACAATAATTACACCGATAGTCTCGTCTGGACTGAACGGAGAACATTCCAGAATGGGAATGTAATAAAGAGAAAAAACACTCAAGGCAGACGTGAAACGGTGCTCAGCACGTTTCGAAACGAGAGTTTAGTGCCATCTTGAGAGCTGAGACACAGACGAGGACACTTTCCGGTGATCACTCCACCTCAAGTGAGTGACTCCGCCCAAATCAACGTTCCGCGAACCGCAGTTCAGTGTCAATGAGGGCCAACCGAAAGGTGAATCTTGGGTGTTAACTGGGATGTTAAAACCAACTGTGTTTTGTGTGTTTACTCTCGTGGTGGGACTCGGGAGTGGGAGCGTGTCAAGTTATTCTGAAAGCTGTGAGCATCATGGTATCGGGTTGATTAAAGGTCTAGGTTCTTTCCGCGGCATCTCCTCGCCTCTTGTATCTTTGTATCTCCACCCGTGTTTAAGTTTAGGGAGGATAATAAAAACTTAAAGTACAGTTATGCAGGTTAGCCTCCCTTTGCGGGGGGAAAAAATCAGTTAGGACACGTCAGTGTGTTTTCACGTTATCACGACCCCGGCTGTTGTTTTGTGCAGTCTTTTACGTTCATGACTGCAACACTGAAATTATGACACAGAAGGCCAGGTTAAAGTTAGGGCGGTCGTTGGGGTGGAGCCGGAGGTTACGTCTCCTGCAACCAGTGCGGGACTGAGGCTGAGGTTCAAGTCCGACTTCGGACATCAGTCAAATTTTTCAGCTGGAATGTGTCAGTGGCACCTTTCTTTCGGGCCGATCGTCGGGGGTTCTCCCCACATTAATCTGGGCTCCCTCCTGCTCTGCACTGGATATGTTCAGTCCCCACTCTCCCCCCTCCCCCAAAACACACACACACACACACACACACACACACACACACACACACACACACACACACACACACACACACACACACACGCACGCACGCACGCACGCATGCACGCACACACGCACAAAATAAATGCACTTCTGATTTGTGAGCTCGCCCTGCGTACAGAGTGATTGTAATCTGTTCATGTCCAGTGTGTGAGAGAATGTGTGTGATTCATGTGAGCGTGCGTGTTGCGTTCAATTATTATTATTATAAATTCATATTAGGGACTTCACGCATAGGGTTAGGCCTAACTCTTTGACGACGGAGCGCAATTTCTGACACACGATTTCCTATAGGAAAGCTGGAATGTTTTGTGCAGTCTTTCCTATAGGAAATCGTGTGTCAGAAATTGCGCTCCGTCGTCAAAGAGTTAATCTACAGCGCTTCTCTGCTAACACCTAGACGCAATTGTAAAGCTACCATTGTTATGCTGAAAAAAAAAAGTCTGCATCAGTTATCTCGATGGACTGCACCAGGTATCTCGATATGAAGAGAGAACAACGGCAACACTGAACAACCCTGTTCCGGGTCTGTCGCTTCTCTAGGCCCCTGCGACGACGTCCAAGTCGGGCTAACCGGGCAAGACCGAGTCGAGCTAAGTGATACCTAAGAAGGAAAAAACAAAAATACTCGGTGACAAGGAAAGTGGACAGTTGCGAAGAACTTTGAGGTCCCAGCGTTATTTCACAGTGTGCCGGCCAGCACAGAAGCGATGAAAACTGTCGCATTCACCAGCACAGTACATTTTCAGCCTTTTTAGAGAGTATTGCCTGCATGAGTTGTCTCCCTTGCCGCAACAAGCACGCATTTTTCGTGGCAGAGCACGAAGCTCCCACGAAAATTGCATGCTTGCTGTGGGTCTGTGTATACACGGGGGACAATTCATGCAGAAAATAATCTCTAAAGGCTGAAAATGTACTGTGCTGCTGAATGCGACAGTTTTTTGTTGTTGTTTTTTTGCTGCCCCAACTCTTTTGCCAGCTCCTGTGGTGTTCCTCCCAGGTCATGGGTGGAACCCACGGACGACTCGGAAGCTGGGACAATTTTTATTATGCATGATGATGGAGATGAGGATGATAGTAAGATGATGCTATGGAGGTCCATGTGGTTTGGGACTGCGGGACAGGGCCGCATTCCACGCTTCCTGTCATAAATATCCCGGCATTAACCAGGCCCGGGAACTACGGCACCTGCGGTGCCGGCCGTGTAATCATCCACATCATAAGACGTGTCATACTAAGGGAAGCACCCCCAAAGTCGCACCCGTGAAGTGGGTGAAACTCGGCTGTGTGGCAACAGCCTCCCCATTGGGCCCATAGCACACCCGCTCTGGGTAGGAGCCGACCTAGGTAGGAAAAATCCCGCTTGCCTCGGCTGGGATTCGAACCCGGGTCTCCCGGTCCATGATCCGAAGTGCTAACCACTACACTACGGGGGCCGGTGAATGCGACAGTTTTCACCGCTTCTGTGAAC
The DNA here is from genome assembly GCA_018292915.2 of Batillaria attramentaria. NCBI lineage: Eukaryota > Metazoa > Mollusca > Gastropoda > Batillariidae > Batillaria > Batillaria attramentaria. The sequence goes on along the minus strand of JACVVK020000104.1, from coordinate 1,318,439 downwards.
ACTATGAAATATCACTGGCCGGGACCTCAAAGTTGTTCGCAACTGACTGTCCACTTTCCTTTTCACCGAGTATTTTTGTTTTTCCACTTTGCTCGGCTCGGTCTCGGTTAGCCCGATTTGAGAGTCGTCGCTGAGGCCAAGAGAAACGCGGCACGGCAACAATGCAATACACGCAACAAAGAAACAGTGTTACGTGGTGGTAATTTCATATCTACACCCACGCCAGTCGTGTCATTGTGTCATTGTGTCAGTGTGTGTGTGTGTGTGTGTGTGTGTGTGTGTGTGTGTGTGTGTGTGTGTGTGTGTGTGTGTGTGTGTGTGTGTGTGTGCGTTCATGCACTAGCATGTGTGCGTGTGCGTGCGTTCATGCACTAGCATGTGTGTGTGTGTGTGTGTGTATGTGTGTGTGTGTGTGTGTGTGTGTGTGTGTGTGTGTGTGTGTGTGTGTGTGTGTGTGTGTGTGTGTGTGTGTCCGCGTGAGTGCGTGCGTTCATGCACTGGCGTGTGTGTGTGTGTGTGTGTGTGTGTGTGTGTGTGTGTGTGTGTGTGTGTGTGTGTGTGTGTGTGTATGTGTCCGCGTGAGTGCGTGCGTTCATGCACTGGCATGTGTGTGTGTGTGTGTGTGTGTGTGTGTGTGTGTGTGTGTGTGTGTGTGTGTGTGTGTGTGTGTGAATTCCCAACCGCATTTGTGAATGAATGAGGCAAGCAAAGAAAAATGCTGATATAGTCATATACTGATATGCACCCCACATGTTCCGCATAGTGAAACAAAACCGCACGCCGCCCACACACGCGGTCGTCTCCGCCTTCGTATCGAGAACACGCACCTTCTATGAAACGACAGTGGCAAACTGCCCTCAGCGTGCAGTAACTGTGTTAGCGTGGGCAGAATGAATGTTTTGTCTACTCCTCGCTGATCCCGGATCCTACATGCACACTCCGACAGTTCTGGCAACCGTAAACTTGTCTTACTGACCTGCAGACAAAGGAATGCTGGCCACATAACAGACGTGAAGTCAGTGGAGTGGTAAATCAGTAGATATAAGTAGGCGGGGGATGTTCGAAAACTTGGGAAACTGCAGTAGGGTCACGTCGTAATAAAATGAACTCTCTCTCTCTCTCTCTCGTTTCTTTCGGGAAATTCATCCTGGGATTTATCCGGGGAAAGCTCGTCGCCCCAGGGCAGCGCCACCCACACATCTAATTTGCATTTGCTGCTGGAGGAAAAGCCAGCTGGAAGGCCCGGTCCGAGCAGAAACGTGACCAGAGACTTCGTCATCAGAATGCAATGCTAGAGATAGTGTTACTTCTTCTTGGCTGACATCGATCGAACAACGTTCATTTTTCTACTCAACTGATGTATCAGTCTACACAGTAGATAGCTTTGAAGAAATGCGTGACCAATTAATTTTTGCGCTTGTGTAATACTAACTGATAGACATTGTAAAATCGTGCCCCACGCATTGAATAGAACCAGAATCGCAGAACAAAGAAATCGGAAACTCCCGATCAAGCCGGAAAAAAGACACATTTTGGTTCAGCCTTCAACGATTCAAATGAACATACTAGTAGCTTCGCTAAAGCCTGTGTTACTCCAACCCCCCCCCCCCCCCAACCACCCAACCCCTCACCTCCTTCCCTCCAGCCAGAGTGAGAAATGAAACTATCGTAGAGGTCATTTTGTATGTGTGTTATTATTCGCTGTCATCGGATTTGCTGTGGGTACGATTCGTGCGTTATCTGATCAAAGAGATTCAGATTAGAAAAAAAAAAAAAAAAAAAAACTTCAACGATCTTCAACCTCACATCGTACTCCAAAGTACCGTAAAGTATATACCCGGTCCGTCTGCACATACAATCTGCGTCGACTCAATGTCGGTTCTTCTCACCTGCGGGGAGCCGGGGTGGCCGAATAAAATGGTAGAGCGTTGGACTTTCAATGCTCGCGTCGTGAGTTCAAATCCCGGCTGGGGCCAAATATAATATTTGTGCTGGCCTTTTCTCATTGCCCCGTCTTTGATCTCACCCATACGTGGTGGAAAAGGACGTTAAACTCCCAAACACCCATCCACCCTCTTCTCACCTGCTTTGCTCATCTTGACGTGACAGTTGGTGACGTCACCCTGAGTATTGCCTCTACTACGCCTTGTTCAGGTGTTGTCGCTGATTCGGCCAGTCAGTTCTAAGCGATTAAACTATCAATGGAAACAGGGACAACAAGTAAAAGGAGAAGCCGAAATCTACCCTCAGCCGTGAGGTAGCTTGCGGGCTGTCCGGAACCCGTGAGGCTGTGCACCAGAGACAGCACGTTTTTTTTTGTTTTTGTTTTTTTTGTGCTTCGTTCCAGTGTTGTTATGTGACAGTCACTGAGTGAGTGCGTCGACTGTTGTGGGTCGACTTAGTGCTGGGTTACTGTTCACTGATTCCATGCAACCAACGTCATTAGTGGTGACGTATGACAGTGTGCTGCCGACTCAGTAGTGGCTAGTGGGTTCGGAGTTTGGGGTTTTTGTTGTTGTTGTTGTTGTTGTTGTTGTTGTTGTTCTCTCTCTCTCTCTCTCTCTCTCTCTCTCTCTCTCTCTCTCTCTCTCTCTCTCATCCTTGTAAAATAAGTTTCGTTCGTTCGTTCGTTCGTTCGTTCTCTTCAGTTGCCGCGAATTAGTCTTTGTTGCTTGCGCGGCGTTAATCCCTAAATACTGAGATTGTAACTCTCTCTCTCTCTCTCTCTCTCTCTCTCTCTCTCTCTCTCTCTCTCTCTCTCTCTCTCTCTCCGGTCATGCATGTCGTCTCATTTTTTATTTCAGCGTAGTCAAGCTATGACTATGATAGTCTCGGACTTCGCCCTAATGGCAAATCTCTCTCCATGCATGTCTCAGGCCGGCCCTGACCAGCTATGCCGACTGGGGTTTCCCCGTGCGCCAGATACAGCATAGCGCGCGCTCTACCCGGCGTCCTGCTTGTGGCCCATACCAGTGTGTAGTAAATATAGCCTTGCATAAAAGCCCATGCAGGGGTGGCAACAGACACACACGCACACAGTGGCCCGTGGCGAGTGCGAATGTAACTTGAGCAACTCTGTGCTGTCATGATCAGAGAGATTACACGGCCTGTTGTGAAGTCTAGTCAGTGAACTTACCTCTTTCCATTAAAAAAAATCGATCTTTCCATCTCATGGCACAACCGACGACCACGCATAACTTGCATATTTTCTCATACAGACAACAAAAACAAATAGTAGTTGATTCACGCCTGGAATATGACGAGAGAGAGAGAGAGAGAGAACTGCAGCCAAATCGCGCTTATACTACCAAAAAGATAAGAAATGCATCAGTGAAGACAGACAATTCATTTGCCACATATAGCAGCCGTGAGATTTCACACACTTGCTCTCTTCAGTACAGAAACTCAGTAGACTAACTTGACATTACACTACTACAAGAAGAGATCCATGCCTGAGTAGGATGGGTGGGTGCTTGGGAGTTTAACGTCCTTTTCCACCATATAAGGGTGATATCAAAGACGGGGCAACGAGAGAAAAAAAAGAAGGCTAGCACAAATATTTGGTCCCAGCAGGCGGGATTCAAACTCACGACCCGAGTTTTGAGAGTCCAACGCTCTACCATTCGGCCACCCCGGCTCCCCCATGCCTGAGTAACTCAAAGGGGCTATAATGCTATCATTTATATGCTAACATACCTTTCGGAGCTGTTTTCCTGGTACGTGTATCTATCGTCACACCACTCCAGTAGACACCTGGACAGTAACAGCGTCTGTAATGCTGGCACTGAGCCAACAGAAGCGTACCCGATGACGCGGCGACGACACTGAGCGCTCCAGTAGTGTAACAACAGTCGTAGAATTTAAATATTCGACCGCTCGCGCAGAAGTGTACACAACATTGTATCGCATTAAGAGCTGTACTAGTCATCAAGATAGAGTATTTCGAGCGTACAGGCGCACTGTACTGTTCCAAAACGTAACTTGGCTGAGCAAAGATTGAATTAGCCAGTTTAACTCTTGAAAGCCCATCAGTGCAATAATCGCGATTTTTCCTAAAATCTTCAGATCACTAGGAGCCACTTCAAACCACTATTGTTAGATCTGCAGCGGTCTTGGGCCTGTCGGGAAGCTTGAAGGTCCACGCCTTGCGTAATAGTTGCTTGAAGTAGCTCTCACTGGTGTGTAGTGGCTTGTTCTTTTTAACAAGTCTTATCAAATAGTGTGTAGGGGGTGGGGTGGGGGGTGGTTGTGCTCGGTCGCTTAAGAGTTAATACCGGCACTTTACCGGCTCCGCGGTCGAGTGCCTCTTCTGGATAATTTTCCACCCTCGCTCAGTACTGAATGGAAGCTTTCCGTTCATTCAGGGCAGGATACTAACAACTCATGCATTTTGAGTAGGGCGCCAAATCGGATGAAACAGGTTTATTGACTGTGAATCCCTCAAGCAGAAAAAAAGTGGGCTGGGGCAGTCAAGGTATTGAAAGAGTGTTCAGGCAGCGTGAGAATGTGTCGACATATATATATATTCAGAACATTCTAAGGGTGAATCATTCTGTCAGTAGTACTAGTGTCAGGAAACTTTTGATTTTTTTTAGTAGTATCAACAGAGGGATGACCTCTGGTGTCGGATGAAACATTTACTGTATACTGTTACTCACTGCGTCGACATACTCGACGTGACCGCCATCAAATCTTATGTTAAATACTAACCTTTTTCAACAGTTTATGTGTAAAAGAGTACTTAAAGTCTCAATAGGGGAGCCGGGGTGTCCGAATGGTAGAGCGTTGGACTTCTAATGCTCGGGTCGTGAGTTCGTATCCCGGCTGGGGCCAAATATTTGTGCTGGCTTTTTCATCGTTGCCCCGTCTTTGATATCACCCGTATGTGGTAGAAAAGGACGTTAAACCCCCAAACACCCACCCACCCTTAAAGTCTCAATGCGTAAGACAGGCAAACAACATCGTTTGGAAAACCTTTCATCGGGGCGGTCGGTGGTCTAGTGGTTAAGAGACTTGTCACCAGTGCGAGAGGTCAGGGGTTCCAGTCCCACTCGGGGCAAAGAATTTTTCCTTCTCGTATGTGGCACCGTTCACTCGGGCCGATCGTCGGGGGTTCTCTCCGGGTACTCCGGCTTCCTCCCCGGCCCTCTGCTTTGGAAATGTCCAGTCCACAAAATTTAAAAAATAAATACAACTCTAAATTCCGAAACTTAAATAGCTGAGCTAACCCTTCGCACCACGTGATTGTGATGTGCTTATGTCCAGTGCGCGAGAGAATGCGTGTGATTCACGTGAGCATGCGTGTTGGGTTCAGTTCGCGGCGCTTGGAGCCGATTCATGAAATTGGGTAAAGCGCCCATATAATACTCATTATTATTATCATTATTATTATTCATCAAAAACGCTTAATCTGTGCATCAGAATCAGCCACTTGAGTGACAATAATTACAGCATCTTTAAACATTCTTGTGACTGGTCGGCGTATATGCTGCTCTAGAAGCGTACCGCGTACTGAGCAGACGGCGTTATTTGGTTGCGGACTGACGACCAGCTAGGCGGCGCTGATTGACGATTATTTTTAGAAGCTTCGTCGAGTCCTAGTCTGCTCAGGAATGGGTCGTAGGCTCCAAGAAATTCGTATTAATTTTCTCTAATATCAGAAGCCACCTCAAAGTCACGAAACGGGTCGCAATGGCCAAATGAAACTTTTTTTTTTTAAATCTGGCAAACAGTCTTAGAGCTTCGAAAGCGGCAAAATATCCATTTCAGCGGCTTTACCAACATTGAGCCATTAACTACAGTAGAGAATGACTTACCCTACGAAACAGTGACAGCGGTGGGAACGTTGGACGCATTCAAAAATCATTTGATAAGCACTGAGAACAGTATGGTACTATGTTCTCGGTAAAATTTTAGACAGAATAGCTATGTCTGGACATTAACACGCTGCGCTAAACTAAGATATTGAAACAGCAAGCTAAAGGCTATCAAACCTCCAAGCCGTAATTATTATTGTATGTATGTCATGCTGAGCTAAGCAACCGTCCACTCACAAATCAGCGAGATAATTATGTTCTTGACTCCAGTAAAAGTCTTTGAGATCATGATCCTCCAATTAATAAACCAGTTTGTCAAATCACCAACGACTTCTCTGTTGGCACAAGTAAAACTAACGGAGGGGGGTCTTTTACTGTCGTTTTGACTGCTGCGTGTCCATGTGCAGTATTCATTATGTAGCTTCGAATCACATGAAACCAGCTCCCTTCCGTAAGTTTCTGGGAAAAAAGTAACTGCAGTAGCACTTGACCCGGGAAAAACTTGAACTCCACAATGAAGTTTGATAGGGGTTTTAGTGCCCCCCCCCCCCCCCCCGGCGCGGGTATAGTGAAAATTCTCTCCAAAATACACACACGGAAGCTGGCGAGGTTTCCACAGGAAACAGACTTTGAACATCAGAACGGCACCTCACAAAACGCATTGTCAGTGTACGTGAAAAGGGAAGCACGTGACACTGTTTTCTGTGTTTTTATTATTATTATTATTATTATTGCACGCACATATATAATGATACCTAGGGTTTCAATATATATATAACCCAAGCAAATGTAATTTATGATTTTTTTTTTTTTTAAATTCTAAAATCACCGGAAATGGTTCGCACGGAAATGAAAGAGGAGCGAGGCCGGCGAGGGGGGCGGGGGGGGGGGGAAGACAAGTGGCGGGGAGGGGGGGTGGATAGCAGGGTTATGTTTTTTCTTTAGGGGAATCCAACTTTCCAAAATCCAAAATTGCGCAACTGTAGTCAGTTTAGCCAATCCGGCCATGGTTACCGAAACTTGACAAGTAAGCGCGTTCAACCGTGTTGTCTTTCAAGCCATTGCGCAGTCTCCCGTGACCGACTGACCTGACTGGAAACTGAAACTGAGTCAGTAGCCGGAACCGGCGTCGTTGACAACTGAGCTGACATTCCGATTAGTGGTTACGCTTGAGTTACTCGATTTTCGGCAGTTGACGCACACATGATGTAGTGCCGGTAGTAACAGCAGTTGTAATAATGATCACAGCAGTATCGCCATGATTATTCGCATTCTGGTGTCTGTTTCTCAGAATATGTCTTCTCCATAACTTCCCCTCGCCTCGTGTTCATGATAATAGGCATTACAGCGAGCGAGCAAAGTTTTGTCCGCTGTCGGCTGTACTGACTTCCCCAGCCTCAATAGCCGGAAACATTTCCGGAAAGATCGTTTTCTCTCTCAAGTGACTTTCTCCTTTGCCGGCGTCTACAGCGCAAAAACGCTCTGTGTGTGTGTGTGTGTGTGTGTGTGTGTGTGTGTGTGCGCCGGTGTGTGTGTGAGAGAGAGTTTTAGAGAAAATACGGGAGGGGTCAGGGTGAAGCTGCAGTCGAGTGACACTCGAGGCGCCGGGGGGTGGGGGGTGGGGGATGGGGGGGTGGTAATCAGTCAGTCAGTCAGTCAGTCAGTCAGTTAGTTAGTTATGGCTTAACGCCGCGCAAGCAACAAAGGCTAATTCGCGACTAATGGGGGGGGTTGGGGGGGGGGACTGATGGGAACAGCGGTATAACGAAATATTGCTGTATAATGAGAAGGCAGGGGGAAGCGGTTGGTAAGGGGGGAGGTGGGTGGAGGGGTGGGGGTGGAGAAAGCAACCCGTAAGGTAGGTGCGAACACTGTACGATAACACAGCCAGCAACTTATCTTAAACAGATAGCGGAAACTGTCCAGTCATTGAAAGACTCCCCCGCACCCACTGGTTTCGTCCAGCAAAAAAAACAAACAAAACAACAACAACAACAAAATAACGCTATATTTTCTAATACACGCTTTCTTCCGGCGGAAATATTAAAATCGCGTAACGTGTCAGTGTGATGATCGAACCTGAGCGTTCAAAGTCTACTCAAAAGCGGTCAGCCGCCTAAAAAGATAGTCACGCATGTTCGTCACTCATTCTCAGATGGGGAAATCTGCTAACACGTTATGACTTACTGCCTACGTACACAACTATCTCAAGTCCTACCCCACTGAGATCGCGTAACTACTGAGCTCCGGGATTTTCCGCTCATTTACTATAAAGGTTGCAAAATGCCACAAAGTTGTCAGGACAGTCCAGAGAACGGACACAAGACGCACCGCGACTCTTAGCTGACGGTCAGGTTTCATCAGGAGCTGAGTTTAGCGACAGAGGCTGATAATCCCACAGCAGTGAGATGGATGCCGTTCAAGTAATGTGTTTGTGTGCCGTATTGTTGGTTCACATGGCGACAGCACGCCAGCGCAAGGATACAGGTTCGCAGATAGTCTCTCTCTCTCTCTCTCTCTCTCGGGCCGAAAAGCCTAAACTAAATAAAACATTTGTCATTTGTTGTCATTTGTCATTTGTCTCTCCCCCCCCCCTCTCTCTCTCTCTCTCTCTCTCTCTCTCTCTTGGGCCGAAAAGCCTAAACTAAATAAAACATTTGTCATTTGTTGTCATTTGTCATTTCTCTCTCTCTCTCTCTCTCTCTCTCTCTCTCTCTCTGACCGTCAAATTCATTTTAATTGCGCTTACGTGATTTCGTGTGCTCACTGAACATTGAAGCTGGATACTGACGGAGCGAAATGTTAAACTCGCCCAAGTATTCATTCATGCTGATAGACTGAAATCGTTTTGTCAGTCGCGTCAACTTGTTACGTATAGAGTATATCTTATCTGACCTGTATCGCGGCTTGAATACCGTGACAAGAATTTACCACGCAGGTTTACCGACAAGCTCAAGTGGTCACGCTTTGTGTGGATAATTTTAAAGTCCCAGTGCGTTTGTCAGGTAGACGACAACGCTGTGGAAAACTTTTCATTGACTGCGCATAGTCCGTGCATCAGAACCAGTCACTTGGGACACAGTATAGCCAAAGACCCTACATTACTTAGTAATGTAGGGTCTTTGGTATAGCATATATCATATATCATTTGTGGTGACTCGGGTTGGTGTCCATGCCGTTCTACAGCGTTCTGAGCAGACGACGTTCTTTGGTTGCTGATTCAGTGAAGACCAGGGCCCGTAGGTAATAGCCGAGGTTAGGGCTTTTAGCCCTGGGTTAGAGTCTAACCTCTAAACTAGCTCTATGGTTTGTTTTTTTTTGTTTTTTTTTGTTTTACATCAAGAAGCGGGCCCATTCCAGCAAGGTGCGTAAGCCGTTAAAGAAGGAATTCTTTCTTCCTTTTTTTTAAATTTAATTTTGCTTTTGGGTTTCTTTTGTCCTAGTCTGGGTTAGGCCCGTAGCCGTGGGTTAAATGAACCTCGACTTTTACATACGGGCCTAGGTCGATCGAGATGTAGCACATGAATGGAAGCTTTAGGCCAAAGAAAGTCATTTCTCTCTACTCTTATAAGCCACAACGGTCACGAAAATGGTCGCAATGGCCGAAAGGAACATCTCTTTATTTGGCAAACAGCCTTAGAGCCTTTGTTGGCGGCGGTTTTGTTTTTTGTCCCCTTAGAACTCATTGTAAACATACCGTAGAGACTTTAATTAATTATCTGTCTGGGTTACCTTCCCGCCCAACCACTGATTGCCGTGAAGGTCAAGTCAGTGGCTTGACAGGAGCGGGAACAGTACGATCGTGATAACTGATTGTATGTCCTATCAAAACTGTTAACCGGCCGGCCTGGAGGCAATATGCTACACGCGAATAAAAAGGACAGTGCAGAAACTGGTGGTTTATGAACGAATGAACTATTGTTGCAATGACCTATTTGGGCTGGGAAACGGCTGCAGTTCAGTCGAAATGAAATGAACTCTCTCTCTCTCTCTCTCTCTCTCCGGGCTCTCTCTCTCTCTCACACACACACACACACACACACACACACACACACACACACACAAACGCACGCACGCACGCACGCACGCACGCACACACACATAACACACACAGCGGGAACTGACACAAACGTAAAATATTCCGTTAAAACGGACTCAGTCTGTCTGAAACTCTTCCTTTACACCCAACTAAGACACACAAAAAAGAACAAATAAAAAATAAATGACGTACTATAGACGAACAGTTTCGCACACTAACAGATTTTTTTTTAAGTAGCAGCCACCACCAACCCTCACCCCCTTCCGCCCAGATCCGCTGCTTGCTGGAAAGGGTGGGATGGTAGGGGGGGGGAGGGGGGGGGGGCGGCGCAACTGCTGCCGGTTACGTAGGCCTATTTTGTGCGTTATTAGGTCAGCTGGCCCGACAACACCGGGCCAGGCTGGAATACCCTGTGCAGCTATATTTGGCAGTTGTTTTGTGCTACTTGTTCCTGTCGTCACGACTTTTTTCTTTCTTTTTTTTTTTTGAAGGGGGGGGGGGGAGAGGGGGGAGGTGAGGTTGAAGAGTTGAATGTGCAAAGTGACTATCCGCGTATCCTCCATTTTGTGTCGGATGCCTTCCAATAAGGCTACGTGACACTAATGCAAATTTCAAGAGAACGCCATATATTCCTGTTAAACATAACTTGGCGCATGACACCCTAGAAATGCTTTAAAATTCACCCCAAAATAATCACAAAAATCCAGCAGCCAGAGACTTATGTGTAGAGTAAATTTCAACAAATTCCAATATTCCGTGTTTTTGCAATTTTAGCAGCGACCACATACCCCCTCATTCCTCTGTCGTCTGCTAGCTCTTGTGCCAGCCACGCATGAATACAAATAGTCCACAAGCCAGGCTCACTTTTCCCTGATTTTACTATCACCTGTCAAGAAACTTATTTGCAAAGCCAACAAAAAGCCTCAGATTGCCTTTTTTTTTTAATTCTGCACACAAATTTGAAAAGGGGCGAAAGTTTTGTACTATATTTAGCGCCCCGGAAGCTCCGGAAGCTATTACTAGTATTGGCGGTCTGTCGCCCAACCGTGAGACCGCACGAGTATGCACCCTTCGCACGGCCAGTCAGTGTTGGCTGGGACAGTATATGTGGAGAAGTTTCCATCCCCTACAGATGATAGCAATCAGCAGACGTGCCGATTTAAAGAAGTGTGGGGTGTGTTACAATTGTGGTAATTTTGATTGTGGTGCTTCCGGTCCGATGGCCAGTCGTTTACCAACATTAAGTATTTACCGTCCACTGTCGTAACTTAGTCCATGTTTATCAGCTATTCGATATCAACCCAATCAGTTTGACCTTGATTATTTCTTATCCTCGACCACGTCGAACAGTCTATAATTACTATAAATGTGGGCGTGACTGACTGACTGGCCTGCATAATCAACCCCTGTCACGAATGAGTCCTAGGTCCTTTTTCTATTATAATATCGTTCGGCAAGGCACAACCCCCGTCACCCTTGCTCCCCCCCCACCCCCCACCCCCTCATCCTTCCCCTATCCGTCTACACAAACACACAATGGCAGACTCCCTCCCCCCCCCACCCCCACGCGAAATAAACTCCATCCTTCGTGTGACAAACTAAACTCCATTCGCAACAATTAAATGGTGCGCAGACGTGACATCAGTCGGTGGCAGTTGAGGCAGCTTAAATTTATAAGTGCGGTGGGAAGAAATTGTTCCCTTTTGTTCACTGCAATCGATTTTCCGGTGTAAGTGCTTGAAAAGTGACTTCTTTGTTTAAAGATTTGCGCACGTGCGTACACACACACACACACACACACACACACACACACACACACTCTCTCTCTCTCTCTCTCTCTCTCTCTCACACACACACACACACACACACACACGTGTGTCTGTGTGCGTGCGCTGAACACCGAACCGAAAAATTTCCCCTCGTGGAATGAGCCGGGCTGATTGCTGCTGATTTAACGACTCATACAAACTGTTAGCTTTGATTCAGTTTACAGCCGTTTCATATCAGGTGTGAATCAAGAACTAACATTTTCTTGAAAGTAATAGTGACAAAATATACTGAATCAGTAATTTATGTGTGGGCTGGCGGGGAGAGAATTTTTTTTTATTTCATGTATCAATAGACTTCACCACAGGCTTTGCCGCAATGTCTCTGTTAGCACTGGGTTGCTTGCATGTACAGACAGACTGGCGTTAGTTCAAGACCCGCCGACCAGCCAGTGTGCCCAGGCTGCCCGCCGACGGCAGCGAGAGATTCAGTTTATATAAGGACTATAATTACATCGGTCGGTGTGGGTCGGGGATGGTTTGTGTACACACAGCCTATTTCTGGCCCGCGAGGAAAACCGGGGCTGACAGTTCGTGTGCACGGTCTTGTTATTGTCGCGTGCGCTTAGTGTATTGCAGAATGTGTTCAGGTTATCAAACTATTCCAAACATCGACACAAACAACGCTGCACTGATGTACGGACTGTGCTTGTACCCAACACTAACTTGACACACTCAGTCGACGTAATCACACATGGGTCCAACTGCTCGATTTAGTGAGTTGAGTCAGTGTCAAAGAACTTTCCGGCTTCTGTCACTGTACAGAATGACGTATCCACTCAGTCCGCCACTGGTGGAATCGGTAGAATTGGAAGGTGCATCAGTGAGTGACAGCGAGGAGGCTCACCAGTGGAAGGCGGTATTGCTCACTGGATACTGTCACTGACGACAAAATGAGGAAAGCAGGTGAAGGCGTGAAGACTGACTGAACAATGGATCGACTCATTACATGAACACTACTGCCGGCCGTCGGTCACAGTAGTGACTGGTCCAAGTCACCGCTCAAAACGCGTCATGCGTAGTCAGTCAGTCATGCATGGACTGATCACGCAGACGCGGCACCGGGGAGTAAATGGCCGGATTATACGGGACTTCGGGGTATGTAGTGAGAAAAGGTTTAAGAGTGGCGGGAAATGGGCCGGGGCGGGGGATACTAAACTGAAGGTGACGAAGGAGGGGCCGGGGGCAGACGGACCCATTATGAGCAACGCCACCAACGCATACAATCATGATACCCGCAGTTCTAGGAACACGTGGCTACGGCGCCGCTCAGTTAACTGATACATATGCGACTCTGCACATGCCTTTTGCAAGATCCTGGATGGCTGTACTCGTATTAGTCTTACGACAGAGAACCTCACGTTTTTCACCCGGCGCAGCCCCACGGTCGCGGGCCGCAGCGCAGCGGGTTGGATGCCAGTGGGTGGAGCGATGCCGACTCAGTGACGACCAGACACCTCACGCGGGGGGGGGGGGGGGGGGGGCAATTCACTGATGCAACTGGTCCGAAAAACCGTTTTCTGAGCTCATAGTAAAAATTAGAACTTGTCGTCACCCCTTGGTCAGTCGGAGTTTTCCGATGTCAGTCAGTCGATGATCAGTCCGACCGTGTATATAAGCCCGGCGAAGCCGTATCCTTGCAAGTTTTCTGCGAGCACAAACGGTCGGCGCCAGATGCTCAGGGTTACGGACTGGACAGGGATTCTAGAAATCTACATCTAAATTATCCTGACATTCACTGAGTTGATGTACTGCGGCCGGTAGGACTCCGCTTCACTTTAGTCCGGTTAAAAAAACAACAACAACAGCAACAACAAAAACTGATACTGCAGCGGGGTTAGGTCAGTTCAGTCAAGTTTTAACAATTCAGTGTTGAGACTGAGAAAGTGCTTGGTGACGCTGCAAAATGCTGGAAAACAGGAGTACGAGTGGCCGAACGAATGGACTTCATATGAGGACTGCGTCAGTTCTAGTCCTTCTGGCAATAACTCTCTATCGCGCAGGTGCTACGCCTTCAGGTAAGCCTTCAGATTCGCCCGACTCGTAATCACTAACTGGCAGATCAGTTACCGTCACACCGGCCTGTCCGCCGCCAGTGAAATACAATTAGAAGCCACCCGGCGTCAAGTTAGTCCGGCCGGAATCATAGATGTCCGCGCCGCCTCAGTGGCTGTGGCCGGTGCGCCACACACTGAGATTTCAGAGAGAGTAAAAGAAAGACAAAGGTCCGAGGCTTGCAAATAAAGTGAACCAAGTTTCTCTCAAGTCATTTCCCTGTCGAGCTGTTTGACATAAATTTACAAGAACTTACTGTCCTGAGAGACCGTCCGCGAAAACCCGTTTTGCGCTATAATTACGGTAGGGCGAAGGGAAGCAAGTCCTTGTTATTCAAAGATTTCGAGGGTATAACCATTATCTCCCCTCTCTCGTGTATACATCTGTGCCGGTAGGACGGAATGCTTGGCACCGTTGTCGGTCAGACCGCGGAGTGCCAGTGACGCTGCGGTGAATTTTAGCCAGGTCGTCTGTGTGGTGGTTGTGGTTTTGCTACACATGACGCTGTTATGCTATGTACACATTATTCAGGGGCTCCACTAACTGAACTGACGCCGGGAGTCGTGGGTTTGGCTTTTCTCAGTCAGTGTACTGAGACCACTGATTGAGCGCATGTTTTCGGCTTTAGCGACGCCTTTGTTCCTATTCTATATATATATATATATAATGTGTCTGTGACAGTGAGCGAAGTCCTAGCAAACTGAACTGGTTATTTGTTCAACACAATGTCAACTGTCTAAAATGCGGCCTCAAAGACAAAACTTCAAGAGATTATACAAGTTCTAGCAGAAGGCCAGTTTTAGTGACAAGGCCGGGAGTTTGGGATGTGTCTGTGTGAGCAGATGAGACTTATTTATTCACAGCCCTAGAGCATGGTATCATTATATATATATATTCAATTTATTGAAAGTCATAATCGTTTTGTGTTTTAGGAACCCGGGGTGATAAATGCGGAGACTCCAGTCTTGAATATGGGCAAATCTGTTGCAATGGAATTGCTCGTGAGCAGGATGACGATCGAAAATGCTGTCCTAATGAAATCCCAGGTATTGTAATGAACAATGTACAATATTTAAAGGCAAAGTGTCGTGCCTCAGTGTATGCAAGGCTAAAAAAGGAAATAAAAAAAGGAATGGGCTGGAAGTGGGTGAGAATGTGTAAATGGCGGGGGGATGGGGGTGGGGGGCAGGATATTTATATTAGTTCTCAACTCAAACATGTTCGTGAACTAAGTTTGTACTATTGCATTGATGAACTGCTTTACGGCTTTTATTATTTAGTCCATTATGAGTTTCCTATAAATACACTTGTTCAGTTGTACATGATCTATTATCTACGCCTGCAACAGCACACCTTGAATTTTAAATAACCATCACTGTCATTTTCAGGGTCTACAAAGGAGGTCTATATACACGGAACAAGTTGTGATGGTGTTGACAGCAAAGCACAGTTTTCAAAGTGCGGTAAGCTTCAAATCCACCTTGCTTACCAGGACTGCTGTGGAGATGCTCCCTATGACCTTCAGCACATGAAGTGCTGTGTTGGCTGTGAGTGGAATACATTTTACATGTAGTTGTGTTTGTTATTTCAGCACATTCCTAGACACACAGTGTCAGTGCTGAGTAACACAAGCTGATCCTCCCCATTTGACCAAAAGTATTTTCAAACTCAGACCTTTCTAAATACTGTGACAGTGTTTTCTGACTTGTTTTGCAAACCTTAGTACATATGTACATTACTGCGCCAGATTTGTTACTTGAAGATGAAAATTCAGTCCGGTCCAATCCAATCCAATCCAATCAAATGTCTGTTTTTGCCACTACATAATTCAAGCTTATGGATCAGTTGGTGCTGCACATGTGACATGTGACAAAAGAATGATACCATTAAGACATAATTATGTGAAACTAAAGCTTTCTTTGGAATGTTGTTGATGAGCCAACATGTGACTTTGTACTAACTCTGCTCTACTGAACACACAACCAGAGTACCAAAGCACTCTGAGGCAAAGCATTCCTGTCACATGACACACTATTAAAGATCTAAGCTCCCAACAAAAAACTTTCCGCAGTGTGAAAAAATTTTACGGAGTCGACCGTGCAAGCACAGTCAACTCTGTCACAGTTGCAGAGTTTTCAGCGTCCCTGAAACCCCAATAAAAGCCAAGGGCAGCCTGATTTCACAGCTCAGTTTGATTTTTGACACTGAGCGAGAAAGATCGTGCAGCACTCAACATCCGCTGGACACTGTAGCGATGTGTCTTGCTGACTGACCAAAAGGCAAATAATGTCACGGCAAACTCGTGCTCTGGTTTTATAAGGGTCCCCGAAACGCTGCAAACTCTGCAATTGGGACAGAGTTGACTGTGCTTGCGCGGTCGACTCTGTAAAATTGTTTCACACTTTGGAAAGCTTTTTGTTGGGAGCTTAGATCTTTAAGAGCACTAAGATAAGTTTTCAGGGAGGCAACAGTTACAACATGGTTGTTCAAAATCCCCTTCTTCATACTTTGACCAGTTTGAGATCAGACCATCCACTCTAGTGTTGCTCTACACAACTGTGGTGTGCTACCGGCCCCTGTAGTGTAGTGGTTAACACTTCGGACTATGGACCAGGAGACCCATGTTCGAATCCCAGCCGAGGCAAGCGGGATTTTTCCTACCTAGGTCGGCTCCTACCCAGAGCGGGTGTGCTATGGGCCCAGTGGGGAGGCTGTTGCCACACAGCTGAGATTCACCCACTTCACGGGTGCGACTTTGGGGGTGCTTCCCTTGGTATGACACGTCTTATGATGTGGATTACACGGCCGGCACCGCAGGTGCCGTAGTTCCCAAGCCTGGTGAACGCCAGGATATTTATGACAGGCAGCGTGGAATGCGGCCTTGTCCCGCAGTCCCAAACCACACAGACCTCCATAGCATCATCTTACCATCATCCTCATCTCTAAACTCATGCATAATAAAAATTGCCCTAGCTTTCGAGCCCTCTGTGGATTCCACCCATGACCTGGGAGGAACACCACTGGAGCTAGCAAAAAGAGTTGGAGCAGCAAAAAAAAAAAAAAAAAAGCCTGTGGTGTGCTCAGTAGCTCAGATGTATGCCTGAAATGTTAACCCAGGTCTTGATGAGTTAAACTGTCTTACGCTGAAAAAGCCATAGAGGTATTCCAGAATATTCCGTTCTCAGCACTACCCGGGTGAATGTGGCAGAAAAACCAAACTACATGAACACGAGTCAATCCTAATTCTTTGCACCCTAATCTATTCTTCCACAGTGTACGGTTCAACAGTGATTCCTCGAGACACCCCATGTTGCAACGGCCGGCCTGTGAAGGCAGGCGAGATGTGCTGCACTGCAGGCTACATCCTCCACAAACCTGTTCGGCTGGAACATACGTCACATACCAAGTGCTGCGTCAATCCCGAGAATACTACAGAAGTCAGAACATACAACGACAGTGTTCACAAATGCAACTTTGATAATGGCAAACTTCAGTCCAAAGATCCTGAGCAGAAAATGCCTAGGTTCCTGGATGGTAAACCACCAACTTCTCCAACAACTCTATCCAACAGCCTACCTAACGTAATTGTACCTCCTGACAGCGACAAAGAAGAAACAAAATATTGTGGACATGGAGACAGCCAACCGTACTTGCCGTCAAAGCAGATGTGCTGCATAAACACTGTCCATAACTATTCATCAGGAACGTCAGCATGCTGTGGAGAGAAATTGATGGACAGAGAGACGGACCTGTGCTGTGATGGAAATGTTTTCAAGCAAGTGGGCGAAAAGGGTGCGTGCTGTGGGGAGAATGCCTACAACAGGAGGACGCATTCCTGCTGTGATGACCGTCTGATTGTTGACAGGTATGTCACAGAGCAAATAATGTAAAATACACCAGCCCCCGTAGTGTAGTGGTTAGCACTTCGGACTATGGACCTGGAGACCCGGGTTCGAGTCCCAGCCGAGGCAAGCGGGATTTTTCCTACCTAGGTCGACTTGTACCCAGAGCGGGTGTGCTGTGGGCCCAGTGGGGAGGCTGTTGCCACACAGCGGAGCCTCACCCATTTCACGGGTGCGACTTTGGGGGTGCTTCACTTGGTATCACACATCTTATGATGTGGATGATTACACGGCCGGCACCACAGGTGCCGCAGTTCCTGGGCCTGGTTAATGCCGGGATATTTTTGACAGGAAGTGTGGAATTCAATTCAATTCAATTCAATTCAATTCAATATAACTTTATTGTCTGTCGATGGCAGAAAATTTTCTTCTGGCTCACACACACACACACACACACACACACACACACACACACACACACACACACACATTAATTTATCTAGACATACAAATCCATACATATTAAACACAGATCCTAAAGTAATGTGTGATGTCCAAGTCTAATACTATGCAACTAAACTAAGAAATCTAAACTAAAAGATGGCAAGGGCATAGCGGACATGACACAGCTGAGGAGTAAGCACAGTTTTGAAAATCTCAACAAATAAAATCTATACATACTGCCCTGTCCCGCAGTCCCAAACCACACGGACCTCCATAGCATCATCTTACCATCATCCTCATCTCCATCATCATGCATAATAAAAATTGCCCCAACTTCCAAGCTCTCTGTGGATTCCACCCATTACCAGGGAGGAACACCACTGGAGCCGGCAAAGAGTTGTGGCAGCAAAACAACAAAAATGTAAAATATGATACATACATGTAGAAAGTCACTGGGTATGTGTTCAACCATTTGCATGCTACAAAGAGCATTCCGGTCACCTATGGACCAAGCCACCAAGTCATTTACATAAAACCCTAAGTGCCTGAGCACGTCACCCACTGCCCACTATATGATAAGACTTGTTAAAAAGAACACGCCACAGCACACCAGTAGCAGCCACAAGGCGTGGGCCTTCTCCACTTTCCCAAAGACCGCTGCAGATTGCATTATAGTGGCTTGAAGTGGCTTCTAGTGGTCTGAAGATTTCACTTAATACTGAGATTTTTGCCATGGGCTTTGAAGAGATAAGGGTAGTATTGGAAAAGGTCCATAGGACAGGTGTGTTGACTATACACTGACATATTCTGATAAGTCTTTCAGTGAGGATGTTGCCCCTTTCTCTAGCCATACTGGGATGTGTACTGTGCACAAATTCATAATGACTATTTTCTGTCTTTCCGCCTTTTATAAAAAAATGTGTCAGGTCACATTTGCTTTAGCAATATTAAACGTTAAGCTATTCCCCTACATTCTGAAAATTGAAAACTCCACAATGTTTTTTTGTGTAGAGACCACCAACTGAATCATTAGAAAAAATCTTAATCTTTCTTCCTTTCAGGAGAAAACATCAACAGTGCTGTAATTCTCTGCTTCCATACCACACCAAGTCAATGCGATGTAACCGGGCCACAAGTTCTGTGACACTCAGACGGAAGGCATGGAGTTCTCCAAGCAAAAAACTCTGCAAGAATGAGCTCGTCCCTTGGGAGAGAAAGTGGCAACTGCCTATGTTCTCTGAAGCACGTGAGTACTTATCTGCTCAACTTTTGGATTTGGTCCTGGGGTTAAAGCGTCCACCTGAGGATGCTGAGGCACCGAGTTTAAATCCCTTGGTGGGCTGGAGTTTGGCGAGGGACTTTTCCTCACCACATCCAGTCAAAATTTATGGGCAGACTTGTTTGTGGTGTTACGGTGCCAGTCTTGCTCCTCCTTCTTTTTCTGGGTTCCCCAGAAACTTTTGGGTACCAAGGAATGCATGAATATCAAGGGTGCATGTTAAAGATCCATTATCCATGGCATCAAGAGCAGCTGCCAGTGGTACAGATGCAAAAGTGACTGTACAAATCACACTCCTGAAATAGTCATGTCTGGTTGTGATACAAATCCCAATGAAGTTTCACTGTAAGGGTCCATAATTGTTCTCATTTTGACCCCCCTGCCCAATACTTCTTCAGTTGATCTGCAGAACGTGAATATGGTTCACCTGCATGCATCTCTTACTCTCATTACAGGCCTTCAGATCAGGGGTCGTGTTGAAACATGCGGCATCCAGGTCAGTCACAAGTTCATCAACATTCCTCTGTCCCCGGCAATCGTCATCTCAGGTGGTAAGGAAGTCTACAACTGCCTGGCCAACGACCAGCTGGTGCTCACTGTCCGCAAACCACGAAGCACGAAATGCCTAAGTGAGATGGAGCTTGTGAAATATCTCCGAGGCAAGACCCTATACGTTTACACTAGAAACCGTAGGAGACTTCAGTGTGCTTCCAAAAAGCTAACGATCAAAAACAAAGACAAAGCTTTCATTCTGGTGTCAGGTGAAAATGATGCCATGTTCAAAGACATTCTGCGAGAAAAGCGTGTCTGGTGGAAATAATTCTGGTGCTTGGTGGACAGATGATGCTACCAGTACTAGTTATGTAGGCTAGCAGTATTCCGTTTAGGCAGGGTTATATGTGTGCGTGCATGTGTGTGTGTATGTGTGTGTGTGTGTGTGTGCATGTCTGTCTGTCTGCAAGCATACTGTGTGTGTGCAAGCATGCTCTGTGTGTGTGTGTGTTGTATATATACATGTATCTAGGCTGTTAGTCTTCATGAACCCTGGTCTTGCTGAATTGATTTGTCTTACTCTTATTCTGAAAAAGGGGTGAGCGGTGGTCTAATAGGCAGCGCGTCGGATTTAGCCGCTGCGCTACTAAACAGCCGTCACCAATGTCATGGCAATGAAGTGTGGGTTCGAGCCCAGGTCGAGCTTGCGATATGTGATACCGGTTTTTCCTGGCTTCCGGGGTTGCTCATCGGGGGTTTCTCGCGGGGTTATCCGTCTTTCCTCCTCAAGCAAAATTGTTGTTAAAAATAAAAACAGATAGGTATTGGGTGGCGCTGCACCGCGGTGATGCGCTTCCCCCAGGGGAAGCAGCCCGAATTTCCCAAAAGGGACAATAAAGTAGTTTTGTTTTTTTTTAATTTTTAAAAAGCCCCGTAGCCTGAAATTTTCCAGGGTCAGCACTACCAGAGTTCGGGTGTAGCTGTGGCTTACAGCTCTTCTGTTTCACTGCCTTCTCTTCCTTTCACACCAGCTTCACCTGCCAAAACACTATCAAATTTGAAAATTATAATCATATAATAATAATATATTACACATGCTTATGGAAATCCAGAACACCCACATGATCTACCTAGGTCATCAAATAAGTATGTTCTCACAAGACCCTCAGCCATCCTGTTAGGTTTATAACCACACTGTGCAAATGGAAACCTCAGTTGGTTTAACATCATCCAGCCTTTGAAAAGGATACTCACATTTGAAACATTGAAATTACCGCATTTGCCTGCAGTACTACCTGACTGTGTTTCCTCATGATCCTCATATTGTTCTCCTATAGAACTCTTTTCCATTTAACTTCCAAGAATTTCTCTTTGAAATGTAATTTTCATGTTAGTTTTGTCTGAAAAGTCACTAACAGCAGAGGAATTCTTGGCCCAATCACATCTAATTTCCAGGTACAACTCTATATCACTACTCCACTGTACTCCACTGTGCACATGTAGGGGTTGAGATAGGTCACTTTCAACTGTTAAAATCCTAGATCATTTGTCCTTTCAGTTTGTAAGAAAACCAGTCCAATGCACGAGGCAGGAAAAATGTTATCAACAGCTGAATTTGAAGCCAAAGATCAATTTACGCAAAGTGAATTTGCGTGCAGTGAATTCAGTTCTTTGCTAGACATTGTTGAATTTCAAAGCAGATGCTTATCATAATGTGAAAAATGCTCAACATGTGTACATATTTCATCAATTTAGTATTTATATCAGGTCTAGAAAAAAAAGTTTGTTCCAGGTTTTAGGCCCAAGCAGTTTGGGGGTGTTGGGTTGTGTGTGTGTGTGTGTGTGTGTGTGTGTGTGTGTGTGTGTGTGTGTGTGTGTGTGTTCAGGATCGTGATGAACTACTGTGGTTGGTCAAGGAACCTGATATAAGCATTGGGGGGGGGGGGGGGGGGGCATTTTTTTTATGCACATCTATCACATCTTTATGTAGGCTGGTCATCTGTTGGGCATTGTACTCATTTGTAGTCAACTGTTGTCATTCACAGCCCCGTCATTGTGTGAACTCAGATACCTTTAATTAACATTTGTCATTATCTGGTTTGTCAGGTTCAGTGCAAGTGAAGTCTCTTAATGACACAGAAAATGTAAATTAAAAAAATGGCAATATTTCAGAAAACCAAATTAAATCATTCAAAAAAATGGCAAAGACTATTAAAATATACAAAAAGTAAATGAATACAAAATGTAAATTTGTGCACATGACACCATCCCCCCCCCCCCCCCTTGTCTTTTTCATTATTGTGAACTCAGATGTAGGATTTTGTTGGGTTTATTTTTTGTATTATTTTTGCTGTTTTTTTTTTTTTAAACAGCAGTTGTTGCACTAGTCTGTTAGTCAGCTCAACCACTTGACTGTAAAAATGGCTTTCGTATTTCTTTCTTTCACCAGGAATCATTTAAGTAACTGCAGCGGAGAAAACATTATAGAACTAGTTAAACCAACAGTCGTGGAAGTAAGAATAAGAGATCTTCCACATTGAAGATATTGTCCCATGTGTGAATGTGTCATGTATCATCTGCTTTGAAATTAGTAAATTCGTGCCATGACATCCAGAGTAAGAAATTTTCTGCATTTAAGATTGTCTCGCGCCCACAATGTGTCACGTATCACCTGAGTACTTCAGTGTGTGTTTTTGCATAATTTGTATGCATAACAGTTTGTATCAGAGATGTACAGAATACTACATGCCACCATTGCTTCTGTGCCATACATTATTTTATGCGTACATCATGTACATGTGTATTATATATATTTATCATGAACGAATCCTTTTTTTGTTAATTTGTTGTTGTTCTGATGACTTAATGTTACAGTCAATGAAACAGGTCACACTTGTCAGCAAGTCACGTCAGGGACTGAGAGTTACTTGCTATGAACACTGACCAATGTATTGAGGTTATCAGGAAGTATTGGTTGGGCCAGTAACCAACAATAGAAAAAGGTACACATTCATGATGTACCCGAGAGGCTCTCCGCGAGATTAGCCAAACATACAGCGATCGTCAAATTTGTCAGGACCATGGTAGCCATTCGGGCCACCGCCCTGAACAAAACTGGCAGCCTGAAAACAATTCTGGAAGCCAGAGTGGCTGCTAGGTTCTGATTCATCTCAGAATTCCAGCTCGCCATTCGGGCTACCACTACCGGAGCTTTCACTCGCCCGACGGTAAATTTGATAGCGAAAGTGAGCGGGCGAGTGCATTTGATGATCGCTGCATATATATATATATCAGGCATGACTTTTCCCACTCATCCAAAAAGAGGAAACAGTGGCGATGTCAAGTGTGTGTGGGGGGGGGGGGGGGGGGGGGGGCTCCGATTATCCTGCCTGTCTAACATTTTTTCTGTCTGTTTTTGTTTTGGGTTTTTTTTTTAACGTGCATAGCGAAAATTGGCCTGGGGGCAAAAAAACAAATGTACCTGATACATGATACTGATAAACTGTCCAGTAGTACCACTTTTTTCCCGTCTTGTTTTGAGTACCGGTACTCCTTGGCGAAACAGCAGAAAAAATACAACAGAAGAATGGCAGAAACTGGCCTAGAGGTGGTAGAATTCAGTCGAATGGCTGAAAAACCTTATGCCTCAGAAATGCTGTCTGAGAACCACCGTCCCAGACAAAAATAGTGCGTGATATGTGGCAAAAACTGCATGGTAACTTATAACTGAATGTTCTCTACAGTTTGATCAGATGTTTGTCAGAACAACACAGTTTAAGGCAGCATACTACACAGAAGTATCTCCTAAAAATGAGTGCCATATTACCTTCAAATTAATAAGAACGGCTCTGTGTGTTTGAGAGAGTGTGTGTGTGTGTGTGTGTGTTTGATACTTAATTCTGATACACTAATTTATTTCTTAATTTATTGTTCTTGAAGTATGCATGTGTGTTTGTGCCTTGCCATTGTTTAAAGTTATATGTGTACCAGTAATGGTAATATGATTCGTAAGATGTTGGGTTTTCTTCAGGTACCAGCAACCTTCATCATGTACTTTTCTTCTTCTAAAGACACACGGAATGGCTTCCATGTTACCAAGTTTGCATCAGCAGCTATTACAGTATCAGATTACGTATATATATATATATATATATATATATATATATACATAGTAAATTTAAAATAACTTCATTCTATTTGCACTATGGCTTCTTTTACCACCACAAAGTGGTTGGTGTCTTTGTGTTTTGTTTTGTTTGGGGTTGGGTTTTTTTTTTTCCCCTAACTCAGTAATCTGCACAAATGATCAGTTACACTTATGTACAAAAAGGGAATGCACTTGAGGTACATTATACATCTGTAATATACATGTATGTATGTATACCTGTAAGGGCATTGCACATTTGATATTAGAAGCAGAGATTACGGTACCATAATCTTTGTTAGAAGTCCCAGACTGTTCATTATAAGCAGCTTACCAGTAAGCATTGTAAGTACAAGAACATTACGCATGAGTGTCAAGTACCAATTCATGATTCGTCACACTCTTCACATTCAACTCTTCAAGTCACATGAAGGTTTTACATTTTTAGTCCAGCTGTTTCAGAATACTCATTGTAAAATGTAATTGTCATCCCAAGTGCTTAAATACAAAACCCGTTCACACGCTGTAAATAATAAGCATCGTGCTTCATATATATCTGTATTTACTGTACATGTCTACATTTGTTTGCTGTTCACAAGGTATCCACCTCTTACAAGAATCTCAGGGTTCACTCAATCTGCAATCAGTGTTTCATACAGGGAAGATGTATGCACAGTCTCAACATTCTGATCACATTATTTTCTTTCCGAACTGATTTGAAGTGCATTTGCTGGAAATTAATAACTGATGAGGAAAAAACAGTGAGCAGAAAAAGAACAAGTAATGATTGTTTGAAAAACATAAAAACCTTTAATGTGTTCTTTTGATTGATCTTGGAAAATGACTGTAGACATTACTGTACATTTTACAATTGAAACCTGTGCTAAAGCTGGAAACTTTGGTGTAAGGAATGTGGTGTGATTATTTTCTTGCTAGATATTGTTTCACTGATAGATATAGGCTGTATTGAAAGTTAATGAAACACTGATCAAAAGTCCTGTTCACACAAGGACAGATACATATGTTAAATTGAGACCTTTAATTGTAATTATATTTGTTCAAGATATTTTATGATTGTGTTTGAGGAAAGCTGAATTTGTAAATAATGTAATTTTCAAATAAAATTACTGTATAAAGTGATTGTTTATCTTTGGTCAGTTTGAGAACTCTGTGTGTGTGTGTGTGTGTGTGTGTGTGTGTGTGTGTGTGTGTGAGAGAGAGAGAGAGAGACTTTCACAAGCTAAGTCTGAGAGAAAAAGAGAGAGAGGGGAGAGAGAGTGAGCGAGATTGTCAAGGTATAGCAACCTCTTTATTTGTTTAAAATAAATGTATCCTCATTTCAGCTATCACTCATCATGCGTAGCTTTGGGCTGCCCCGCTCACTCACCTCAGATAGTCATTCACAAAAATAGGTTCACACGTACACCAGGTGACAGTGCTCCTGTTGAACTAATCTCTACGCAAACTCTAAGTGCAAATAGGTAGAATCTATCGAATGGGCAGACGTGCAAAAGAGGTTGTAGTTAAACATCCTTGCATCCACGTGCACATAGATGATAAAAAAAAATGTATGTACATGTATGTGTGTACACTCTCCCTATATATATATATATCACACACTATAAGTGCTGATACACAGACTGTGTACCGAATCCAGTATTGTTTACTAAGTTAGTAATTTATACATGTATGTATAGATGAACAACAATAGGTGCACAGGAAAACCTGTCATGCCATTTAAAGTACATGTTCTAATGGCCTAGTAATAGCTTGGAAATTCCCAGGGTTGCACTTACTCAACAGCTTGTTCAAACATAGCATACATGCACAGGGCATATATATACTATACACATTAACAACTTTGCATAGATCAGCCAGGCTGGTTGAATAGCCTACAATGTTATTTTAGCACACCAGCAAATCGGGATCAGCTGACTGTGCTAAGCCTCACCTACTTTTGCATGAACCGAGCATAATTCACATTGCACAAAAAGGGACTGGCTGTCTTGAATGATAGGGGTAGTGACTTGTTTTTGATTCATGTGTCTAGCAGTGCTGGTCTGCGTAAAAGTTCTCTGTCCATGTGTGTGTGTGTGTGTGTGTGTGTGTGTGTGTGTGTGAGTGATGTCATAAGAAACACTTGTACATGTAGTCTATGCTACCCAGATGCACAGTCACACCCAATCAGAAACGTACACAACACTGACCCAATCAACAACCCCTGAAACCACCCAAGCGTTACCTCCACCCCTCCACTGTCCCATCCTATTCACACCACCCACATCACCCGGCCTGCTTCATCCAATCAGACGGCACAACGCAGAAGTCTGTCAGCATGCACGCAAATAGATTCAGAAATTCCTTTGTCCCTCTAGCTGTCAATTGAACCTTGAATAACTACATGTATTATGACTGGGGGGGGGGGGGGGCTAACATGTGCCTTTCTATTCTTTAGTGTTGTTGGGGGTTTTCTGTGTGCGTTTTGTGTATTGTTTTGTTTTTTGTGATTTTACACAAATACACAAAGAAATATCCGCTCAGGAGACAATGAGAAATTTCCGCTGAAATGAAGTTTTACTTGAACCTGAAAAACTTAGTTTATTTTAAATTTCACTATGCAGATGCCTTAAAAAAAATGTTCAAAGTGAAATATCACCTCCACTACAGGAAATGGGGTGGTCACTGAATGCAAAGTTCTGCATTTTCTGAATGACACAATTTGAAAAGAATCTCTGCATGCCTACCTCATCATGGGGGGTACTGTATATTATGGGACAGGGTGTTTTGGGCACAGCGGGGAACCCCAGGGCGGGTGTGCATATATATAGCATTAGCTGGCTCCTGAAAAAGAACCAAAGGAATTTGGCTGCAGCATGACTGGAATAGTGGAAAGTTCCATTTTAGATGATGTATAGTGGGTCAAATCATTAGTGACAAAGCAGATTCTTTTCAGTGAGTGTTTGGGATTGTCAACACCACATGACAGCAGAATCTGCTGCTGTCACAGAAGCTAGGAGTCTCTGTGGTCTGAACACACACACAGTATGCACACACCCAAACATCTGTAGGCACAATTTATCAGTATTACAGTGAAAAGTGTGCATGGATCTTTTATAAACTGAGCTGATATTTAAATTCCTAGGGCTGTATCTAATATTTGTTGTTGTTGTTGTTTAATCACTGAAGTTCATCATAAAATAAAACAAATCTTGATGTCAACGGAGGAAATGCAGCATGATCAAGCGGCATCTTGTTGTCAAGACGATATGTTGATGCAATGATAATTTTTGTTTTCTAAATAAGGTAAGTCAGTTTGTGGAAAGCAGTACATGTACTACGAGCCTGGGAGATCATTACCATGTTTTGGCTACTGAACATATCACAAGGTTTGGAAACTTCACTGTGATGATCAGTTGACAGATGCTGTCCTGTTCAGTAACACATGGAGTGCAGTAGCAAGCAATGCACAACTATAAATTCACTGTGATTATGAAGTGAATAATGAATCATCTGGAAACTTTGGTACAGTATCACACACACACACACACACACACACACACACACACACACACGCATGCACGCGCGTGCACACACACAAGCACACACACGGACACACACATGCACACACACATAGATGGATGAAATGTATGAAGTAATCTAACAGCGGAATTGTATGTCCCTTTTTAATTTACAAATCTCACAGGCAGCCATATATTATACATGTGTAGCGAGTACATGTCCTGCAATAGTACTGTATAGTCAGTTATAGTCTGGTTCAAGTTCAGGAGAAATGACAAGGACAGGGACACAACACAGTGGTATGATGACTCTTGTAAACAACATTGAGTACATTATACCCACCATGCTCATGTTATATCAGCTGGGGGGGGGGGGGGGTGCGTTTGATCAGTTTTCGCTATAGTTTCACAGGCTCAGCAAAAAGTCTCTGCAATTTGGTACAGGGAAATAGTCAGTACAGCATGATGTCTTGACAGCTATGTGTTGTACTCACCAAACGTCATGGCCAAAGATCACGTCCTTTTTTCCTGTGTTGCACCACTGCCATAAAACACACTGGTTTTGGTGTCAAAGAGTTAAACATCCATCACAGGTGCTAGGTAATCCTTGGTTTGTGAAGACACATTCTGATGCTGCTGCACATAGCCGTATACTTACTCAACTCACATCCTACCAGCAATAGAGGTAAGTGCTTGAAATTTTTGCCCATGCACATAAATCACAAACACCTCGTTCACGGTGAACCCTTTGAATGCATGCTATTTCAACTCGATAAGCTTCAGTGCATGTGTAGTACAACTACCCAAGCTTTCAAACCCTTATATCTGCTGCAATTTCTTCACACTTTCTTCATTTCAGAGAATGTCACACAATTTCTGAACTTGGCATTGCAGCAGGGTAATTCCAAGGCAACAAACAACATTCATGCACTGCTACACTCTTTTTCAACTCAAGAGAACTCACAGAGTCAGGCACATTTTAACATGGCAATTTTCTACCCTGGTTTTTTCACAAGCCTGGGCATTCAGCACTGACGGATGATACTTAACTCCTCTTTGCCACCCATCAGAAACTGTGTCCATCAGAAACTGAGCACACACTGTTGTGACTCAGAAACAGAAATGTTCAAAGAGATTCTGGATTTCACCTCCGGATTCCTCTACTGCGCACTAAACACAGGTCACACTCACACCATTCTCCTCCAGCCATACGCACACAGAACATTTTCTGAGATCAACTGCTGCATCTGTAACAGCTCTCACAACATCAGCCCAACTTCCTGAAGGCTGCGTTCACTTTCGATCAGCACAAACAAGAACCGCTTGTGTGCTGAAGTGGTGAGAAACACACACTGAGACACAAAGACTCCTTCCTTGAATAAGGGGCATACATTTGCCCTTGTATGCATGCAAAACACAACACACTTGCTAGCGTAGTAACAAGATTTGGCGGACGACTTGCAGCTTACACTTAACAGCACCCTTGAGGAGAATGTCCAGGAAGACCAGAGGCCCATGATTAGCGGCTGTGATCGGTCAGGCTCAAGATGGGTGGGTCGGTCAGGAATCATCAGTTGGTTCCTCGTCATGCATTGACCCCGCCGTCTGAGACAGGTGCTGCTTCATAGGTGATCCTTCATACTCCGGCCATGTCTGCATCGCCTGTATGCAAAACAAAAAAAAAACACACAAAAAAACACAAACTTATGAAGGAAAACATCAGCGCTGCACTGTCAAGAAACAAGATCAACCTGTGTTTCAATGGCAAGTATATATATATATACAGCCAGAAATGTCCGACTGCAGTCTTTGTAGAAACAAAGACTGTTTCATGTCAGCAGATATCAAGAGTCACTGAAATAAAGAATTCGAAGAACAGATTCTTCCTCTGACTTCTCCTACTTGCATAGCTTTTGTTTCATTTTTCCCCTCAAAAAAAAACAAAACAAAAAACATTGTGGTTACTAAGCCCATGTGTGAAGGGAGACAATCTGATGAGAGGGGATCAGTACACAGACTGTAGTCTATGGAGTTCGTAGTACATAAACTAGGCGCACCCTGAAGATGTCCACTGCCAAGTGAATAGGCAGGTCCCCTGTCTTTTTCATCATTGAAACGCCCATCAGAATGAGGTGAATGCCACAGCCTGGTATCAATTTTCTGCAAACAAGGAACAGACACGCACTGAGATCATCTTGTACTGAATAGTTTACAAGGATAGAGTCTCCAGAAACCCCAGCCATCAGAATTCAGACAAAACAAAGAAACACACCAGGGCTCCCTAAAAGCCACAGACCTAAAGGGTCCACTGACCCCCAGTTCAAAATTTTAGGGGGTCTTTGTACCTCCACTTTCAATTTTTAAAGGGTCAGAATCATTTCTCAAGTTTTTAGTGCATGGAATTATGAATTCAGTAAATACTGCTGCTACGTCTGAATCGTAGCTATGCGACGCCGAAGTGCACCCGCTGCCGGGCGAGGGCTTGAGCCCCTCCACAACTTTTCCACTGACGAAAAAGTCCATTGTCTTTTGAACTTTCACTTTTTTCGGTGGCATGATTCGTCACAGAGAAAGCGAATCCGATCGGTAATAAGAGCACTGACTCTAAAATCTTTCGTCCATAGTTTCGAGCGCAGAAGCGGAAAAAGATGGGGCACGTTCACTAAGCGAGAGTGGCTGTAGTAGCCGCCGATCTGCAGCAGTAGACAGTTAACGCCTGCGAGCGTTCAACAGAACAAAAAACAGAACCGAACTGAACGCGGCCAAGGCAAGGGAGAACACTCACTCGATCACAACAAGCCTATAGGCGTACGCACGGTAGTGCAGAGGTAGTGCGTCAAGCTAAGCACAGATCGCGTTCATAATGCTTCAACGTACCCCCTCGATTTTTTTTTAGTGCGTAAATTTTTACTTCAGTGCGTAAATTACGCACAGACGCACAGTTTAGGGAGCCCTGCACACACATGTCCACACACACACACACACACACACACACACACTATGCAATTTAAAAATAAATAAATAAATTTTTAAAAATACGAAAAACACAATAAAAATGGAATAATTATTTAAGTCAGTTAATCTAATATTCTGCTTTCAATATCGCCCTTCAAAATGCACAGCATATCTGCTTGAATGTTATAAACAACAACATTGTAAATAAATAAGTACATTCTGGGTGAATAAATGTGACAGCGCACATGAAAACAGGGCTGAAATCGCTGGGTACTGTTTTGAGCTACACCAGTCAAAATGTTACTGGGTACATGGACTGACCACTGTTCCTCCAAACTTCAAACAAATACAGCTCAGCAACTATCGCACTTAGAACTATTCTGTTTATTGCAACTGGAAGGACGTAGTTTGAACGCTTCCACAAAATTAAAACCCCAAAATGGTATTTTGACACTTTGATGGTTTCACAAGCAATGTCAAAAATAAATACATTCTGAGTGAATAAATACGCAAATAAATTAACAAATAAATGAAAATAAGTGCATAGCACATACTCCATCTTAGGGATGATACGGTCTTTCCTCTTCTGCAAGAGTTGTTTCAAGAAACTGGAAAACACTGTAAGCTCTGAAGTAGAGATCAACGGTTGAGGGTGTTGCCGAAAACGCACCAGATACCGCATATTCTCTGCAAGATCTGGCAAAACAGCATGAGCCTTAGTCTGCAAACAGAATACATGGGGTTAGTTTACATGTTTAAAGGTTTTGTTTTTTTATGGTGAATGATACATAGAGACAATACAAGCTAGCTTCAATTCAGTTATTATCACGTGCAACTATTATCAGCCCCCCCCCCCCCCCCCCTCCCAGGGAAAAAAATGTTCAGGAGTGGTATACATACAAAAAATACATGTATGTGTACCACTCCTGAACATTTTTTTCCCCCAGGGGTAGGAGTTGGGGGGGGGGGGGGCTGATAATAGTTGCATGTGATAATAACTGAAGTAAACTTACAAGAACAGTAAAGTACATAAGTACACTGATAATATGTACGATAAACAAAAGCTCTGCCTTGGCCTGCACTACTGAATCTGCATAAGGTACATGTACTAGTGTTCTCCAACTGATTCTCCTACTCCACAAAATTTACAAAAAAACAAAAATCCTTGAATGTTCGTTACTACCAGATTATTAACGCAAGCAGAAAAGGTATGCAAGTTCTGTAAACTTAATCAGATGAATTTTCATTAGCAAACATACCTTCCTCCTTTTCTGTGGGAAAGGTGGTGTAAACAGCCCTTCAGGCAACTATACCAAGACAAACACAAGAAAACTGAAACATTAATTATTCACCTATAATTATTATCCCTGTTCTTGCTGAATTAATTTGTCATATGCTGAAAAAGCCATAAAGGTAGTCTGAAATAGTCCATTCTCAGCAAGACCAGGGTTAACATGTATGTACCCATGAACATCAATAATAGCAACAAACCTGCATTACTATATGTAACCAAGGAGCAACAGGCTATTTCTATATGGGCGTTCACAACTACAAAACGTGTTACAAGTGCTCATGCATCAAGACCCCAAGTCGCGCAAAATCTCCGAACGCATAGTAGAGACAAAGAGAAATCTCGCGTGCAGAAGGGCGGAAATTTAAGGAATTGTGAAGGCGAGTACTGCAGGCTTTTCTGTTCAGGTAACTCTTATTCAAGCAATATGTGTTGAATCAGGATTCAGGTAGTACATACATATTAATTTAGTAAGATAGAATGCATATTTTTTCAAACCGATTTTTATAAAAATATACAGTCTACTACGCAAGGAAGTACCTTTGTGCACAGCTGTATATCAAAGACCAACTGCAAAATGATAGCGAGGTTCGTGAACTTCTTTGTAGGACGATTTTCATCCATTGCTGCGACCACAAGACTCTGGAAGTAAAGTAACAATATTAGTAACTATCACAAAAAGTCCACGAGCTAGTTAGTTAGTTAGTTAGTTAGGGTTTTACGACGCGCAAGCAACAAGGACTATTTCACAGCTAACATAAAGTCCACAACAAAACACTACCCGGTAGTAATTTAACTGCATGTATCGCACAAATTCTGCAAACATTCTTTGCAGTGTGCTTCACGAGACATTTACTTTCAGCAGAGCCATACAAAATTATATAAAAAGACACTCTGATTTGCAGCTTAGTCACATTATCACACAAGATAACATGTGAAAAATTGTAAGTGTCCATTCAGAATTAGATACATGTACAATCACTAAGAGTAAGAGCTATCTGTGTCATTTGCGTCCTACCTGATAAAAGTCAGCGGAGATAAGCACAAACCACTCTGGTTGGCACAATGCAAACAAACCTTGCTGAGCGACCCACTGGTTGAGAAGGCACATGAAAAATGCCCTCTCTTTGAGATGGGGCACCAAGCTCAACACACTCAGTGGAGGCTCTGCAAGTTTAATATGAGTTTTAAAAAAGTATGTGAAGAATGCTACCTACAGTTCCTGAAAAAAAAATGAAAGTATAATACAGACAACACTAATTGCAAGTATAAAGGAAGACAACCAACAAAATGTTGTTTCTGGAGCAAAAGCTTTCTCCAATGTCCATGCACTGATATCTTGTCACTGTTTTATTCTGTCTGCTCTCTGAAGTTACAAAAAACAAAAAACCCATGTGCTACGAGCTGGGGGAGGGGTGGGTGTTTGGGGGGTTGGGGGGGGGGGGATTAACGTCCTTTTCCACCACATACGGGTGATATCAAAGACGGGGCAACGATGAAAATGCCAGCACAAATATTTGGCCCCAGCCGGGATACGAACTCACGACCCGAGCATTGGAAATCCAACGCTCTACCATTCGGCCACCCCGGCTCCCTGTTCTACAAGCTGCACTATGTAAAATATAACTGTGGCTGAAAATAAGAAACTGTATGTATGTATGTATGTATGCATGTATGTATGTAGGTATTCACGTATGTATTTGTGTAGGTATGTACACCAATGGTTGCCATGCAATCAATGCCTGTTTAAATGCATGTCCATGAGTCAAACTATGTCTTGACCCCATATGTGCCTGCACCTGTTTGTCTTTGCGTATGTTTAATACTTTATATACTGAAAAAAAAAGAGTAATAAAAAACAAATAAAAAAAAGAAGTAACAAAACGCAAAGCACTGCCAGCGTGTATAAAATACACATAAAAATATATAAAACCAAAAGGACTTAAAAGAGGGTGTTTTGAGTCTTTTTGCGTTTTGGTTTCATATGAGTAGTCATCATGACAACACATGATTTATTGCTACTGAAATGGCTATCTCATCATCACGTTAATCATGTGTCTTTCAGAATCTATTTGAGATATCTGTCCACATACTGTTGTACTGATCCTTTTTTCCAGAAATAAGTGAGGTGAGACTGCCTTTGGGATGTTCATACACAGCGTCAGGGTTCCACTGTGGAAGGGCTGTTGCTGCATATTGCCACTGAAACACAGCCAGCGCCTTTGGACCCACTTCCTGCTGCAGCTTCTGCAACAGACACAAAATTTGATAAATGCATGGTCAAGCACTCTGTGCAAACGCTTAAGAACACACCATACATGAATAAACTGCAACAGAATTTTTTTTTTTTTTTTTTACAGCACTGATAAGGGAAAGCTAGTCATGGGCCACTATTGGAGGGGCGCTCAGTGGTCTCGTGGTAAAGAGACTTCACCACAAATGAGAGAGGTCAGGTTCGAGTATCAGGCAGGGTGAAGAATTTTTCTTTCTCGCATGAGGCGCCGTTCATTTGGTCTGACTGTCTGGGGTTCTCTCAAATAATGCATATTTTGTTCTCGTTGTACCAGACAGTTTGCTGGTGTTTCGGTTCTGATATTAAAAAAAGGACTGTACTGCATGGTGTGCTTCGTTGTAAGAAGTTTGAGTGTTGGAGTACGTCTGGTGTTTGTGAGGATGGAGTGACTGTGTGGCTGTAAGGGTATAAAGGGACAAGCGGTGTGTGTGTGTGTGTGTGTGTGTCCCGGTGTGTGTGTGTGTGTGTGTGTGTGTGTGTGTGTGTGTGTGTGTGTGTCCCGGTGTGTGTGTGTGTGTGTGCATGTGTGTGTGAAGCCCAGCAAGTCCTTTATTGTAATGTCAGAGCAGCGCTATACAAAAAACATTTATTGTTAATCACTATTTATGCCCAAGGCGAACTTGCCCCGGCCTCCGGGCGGACTTGCCCCATGTCGGGGTAAGTCCGCCCTGTGGAGGGTAGGTCAGCTCACAGACAAATTTGAGTACTTTTTTATGGCAGTCTTCCCATTTTTTTTTCTACACAATGTAGGCAAGATATTTGCGCTTAATTTAAACCAGTAATTGATCCTCGAGCGTTAATGGTACGTTCTCCAGGTCGCTCAGACTGCGAAGTGGAGCGAACTAGCACCGGTCTCCCTTACATGTACAGTATATCTGCTTGAATAACAAGGTTTCCTGCGTTTGCCAGTTCCTGTCTCTAGCTATATATCGCGACCCGGAAAATCATGAGAGTCATAATTCATTGCCGGTAACTCTCTTTATTATTTTCTTTCTTTGTGTGTGTTTTAAACTTTTTGTAGGGATTTTGTTTGTGTGGGTCGTGTGAGATTTAGGGTCGGCTGGTGGTTCGTTGATTTTTTTTTTTTTTTTTTTTGGGGGGGGGGGCTTTTTTTGTCTGTTTCGTTGCATAAAACTTGCAGTTTGTTTGTTTGCTTTTGGTAATACAGAAATTACTACCATGACACCTTCAAGTAAGGGATGAATCCTTCCAATGCTTCAACAGCAATAACCTGCTTCAACCCTGCTTTAAACAGCTTCCTGGTTACAATCCCTGGCCCTGTTAACAAAACACAAGTAAAATTAGAAGGCATGTCCCAAAAGGATTGAAACACACTTAGAGCACAACAGACAAAACAAATTTATTCCCAATATTTCAGTTACGAAGTCTTCATCAGCAGACAAATAGTATCAGGAGAGTGCTGTTTATCTCAATTTTGTTTTCACATTCCTCTAATCTTAACAAACTAACTTGAAATCCATAAAGCACTTCCAGAAAGCAAGAAACTAAGAAAACAGTTGATTAAATTGAATTAAACCATACCAATTGTTTTTAGTTGTTTGAAATTTTGAACCAAATATCTAGTACCTGGATTTGACTCTAGGACTGGGACACATGGCTGCACCTGAGCTTGCTTCATTGCTTTCACTATCTGGCCTGCAAAAGTATTCCAATGCAAGTCATGCAGATCTATACGCAAGGAATTTACCAATGTATGCACCTACTCATTCGAACTACATGGTTGCTGAACATTAACTGGTTAACTGGATTGGATAACCGGCATAATGCAGCTATGACTGGTAAGCCGGCTGTGAATTATTAGACCACAGATCGATCTATCTCAGTATTCGACTAAAATTAATACGTTACCCTTGAGTTTGACACCCCTGGTGTCCCCCCCCCCCCAACCCTCTCCAAACTATACATACATATAATACAAACCAGCCAAGCCATCATGGAGCACATAGACGTGTTGAGTTGCTAGCAGTGGCATGAACGGGTAGTCTTCGTGAGTTGGTTTCTTGGTTTTCGAACTCCGAGGATGCTTCTGTGCCACTTCAACCGACGAGAAGCGTACAGCACCATTGGTCAAAATACTGTTTACACTGAAAACTATCGAGGACGATCGCGGCTTAAAACAAAGGCGTTGTTTGTTAATGTGAATGGGTACAGTAGGCAACAGGCGACGCAAACAGTTGTAGCAAAGAACGGCAGTCATGGTTGCTGATCTAGTAAAGCGAACAGAGGGAAAGGCCTTATTTCTGAGGATTGCGTTTCTGAAGAACGCTTCCTACTAGATCACAGCGAAGTTAAATGCAGTTGAATTAAGCGCATAAAGTAAAAGTAAATGTCAACATCTGTGTCCATGCAGTTTGCTGCATCCTTGCACTGATTTTGTTTTCAATATCAGCACAATCTTCGTTTTCTGCAACATCACGCTTTCGTCGACTTTCGCTTTTGGGCCGCCATTTGCCACAAAGGTCACTCAGCCTTACAGTTGTGTATTTTTTTACATTAAAAGTATATCGGATGTGTACTTGTAATTTTGCACAAGATTTTATTCATTTGATTAAATAATTTAAAAAAATATGATAGTTATCGTGATTGCGAGAAGCCAAACCGCTTAAAAAGTTGGATTGGCGAAGCGGACAGAGCAAGGCACTATAAGCAAGATAAGATGCAAAGACAGCGTAAACAAATGAAGCAGTTCATTTTACCACTTTGTGAATGTGACTGAAAAACCCAGTATCGATGTATGCACATCAAGTCTAACAATGGTACAGACATTAGCTACATGATCTATTTTCTATGGTGAAAAAACAATGAGGTGTGACACGCACACTGCTTGACTAAGTTCAAAAGGAACATCATTGTTGCAACTGCCTGATAGTGATGCCCAGTTGCAGTGATCTTATAATTTCAAGCATTGTCTTGGGACTCATATCTTGTAACCAGACCAGTATATCTGCTGATTTGATAATGACCGATTGTGGAAGCATACATCAGCTTTTCAAGTAAACATGGGCTGTTATGCCCCTCTGATCCAACCCTCTAAATCAGTTGTCATTTTACAGCACAGAAGTGCTCCGTGAAAATTGTTCAGCAGTGCATGTTCTCAAGATTCCAGCACCATTGGTGATTAATTCTGAATCCAATTGCAGCTAAACTGTCACTCTCACTTGTCCAAATTGTTGAATGTCATTAACCAAAGAGCAGAACTCGGACGTTATTTAATAAACACCCCTGTGTTGTATTCAGTTGTTTCAAGTGACCAGGCATGTTTTTTTATCCTTTCTTTTTTCTTTTTCTTTTTTTTTGGGGGGGGTGCGATTTCAAATGCCATGGTATACATAATGTATGGCTACAATTATATATAATGTATGCAAATAGAGTGATAAGGTACATGTACTCTGTTAGAACTCTCGAACTTGACGTCATCAGTTATGTCTTTGTTCTTCCAGTGTCTTCACACTTAAACAGTCATGGATCATGAGTATGCTGCCCCTCCAAGTGACCCCTCTCCAGGCGTTGCACCATACTTGCTGGATCACACCTTTGCCAAACCCCCTGCTGAATCTCCCATGTACGATAAAAATGACAACTGCAGTCAGAAGTTTCCAGTGGTTGCGGTAAGTGTGAAACGTGCAGACGCAGGTGTCGGCAACGCATCTGCTTCTTGTGACAGCAGCTTGCCTTCAGAATCAGAGTCTGTGGATGTAGACAGAAGCCCAAGAAAAACACGAGAAAAGAAAGAGCCTGTTAAGTCTCCTGGAAGGGTCGTGGTAGAAGGAGAGATCCTGATGAAGACTCGGTCCCTGTTCCCAAGAACACTGTTCAACATGGAAAGCAGCGAGAGCCCAGAACCAGCCCCA
The DNA here is from genome assembly GCA_018292915.2 of Batillaria attramentaria. Taxonomy (NCBI): domain Eukaryota; kingdom Metazoa; phylum Mollusca; class Gastropoda; family Batillariidae; genus Batillaria; species Batillaria attramentaria. The sequence continues at coordinate 1,280,573 of JACVVK020000104.1, read as the reverse complement.
GGAGTGGCAGAGGCAGAAAGAAACGCTCATCGTCAGGTTCATACCCTGTCTCAGCGGAGGGTGATCATTCAGAAATCCAGTCCCCTGGAATGAGTAACATGGAGGTTGGTTTAGACAGTGACAATGATGCGTTTCGACCCGTGGGTCTTGAGTATGAGCATCCAGTGCAGCTACCCACCGTGATAGGTAGTGGCGCTGGCAGTGAACTCGAAGCCAGGTTAGTCCGCATGGAAAGCTTGCCAGCAGCATCCCTGGCAGACAGCAATACAACCGCAGTCAGTTTAGCTTCAACTGCTGGTGAAAATAAGAACATGGTGACCTTAGCTGGATGCGAAACTGAAGGGACTGATGCTGGTAAGGACAGTTTTATAGACGATCAGACTCAGTTTGCGGATAGCAGTCATGGTAGCGGATCCAATAGGTTGGCGTACGAAGAAGACTCGGACAGTGATGAAATGATCCTGAATTTGTCTGGTGAACACAGTTTGACTCTGAGCGATGACAACAGCTCACATCAGAGTCACACCTCAGAACAAAGTCCCACTGCTGCTCGAACTGTAGACGATGTGGACACCGACAGAATTCATACTGGTGCTGCACATACCACCAGTGGTGAAATACACAACAAGACGGGTCAACACACACAGGAAGCAGATCCATCTCAGCTTACACTTGTTACAGAAGAACGTTCAGTGAGGGACACAAGCAATTCTAGTCATAAATGTTGTGATGACACGACACATAGAAGTGATGCAGATGACACACGCTTAGAAGAAAGGATGGATACTGACGGAGATGAGGTGGTGCGGATAGTACCTCCAGCAAAACTAGATGCTGAAAGGGGAGAGGGAAAAGACATTAAAACGGAAAGGACGGGTATCTGTGCAGACGATGCAGTGCTGGGAGAGCCTTTGAAAAAAGCAGACAAGGTGAGGGAAGACGGGACGTTAGACGAGGCTGATAGCAAAAAGGGCATTTTACAACAAGGTACAGGACTGTGTGGATGGGGACAGTAAAATGGACCAATCACATGGTCAGACGATAAGTGGGAAAAAACGCAGCGCACGGGAAACTGGTTTGGACTCACCTGCCCAGAAAGCAGAGAAAATTGCAAGAAGAAGTGGTGACCACACAGCCTACCATAAGAAGCTTCAGCTCAGCGCAAAGAAAGGTAACCTGCTGATTAATTGTTCGCCCAGTTTTTGTACAATGTAATAATACATATAAATGGGTTAGATTTGCATAATTTATATCTGCCTATTTCAGTGAAGTGCAGTCTACTCTTTTGTCCTGAATAATAGTACGGGTGTGAATAATAGTACGGGGTGGCATTTTCAGTGAAAATTAATAATAGTACGGGTTTGAATAATAGTACGGGGTGGCATTTTCAGTGAAAATTAATAATAGTACGGGCTTGAATAATAGTACGGGGTGGCATTTTCAGACGGCTTTTCAGCATCCATGTTTTCGCGGATTTTCATAAACGAATCGTGATTGGCTTAGAACCGGCCAAACCCACTGACTGTGGCCAATCGCAGAACACGTTGCTCTGACGCATGGCTGCGCGTGCCCGCTTGTTGTGATGCCGATCGGTTGATAAACAGCGCACAAAAAGGTACGATTTGGCTTCTCATTTTCGAACAGCAAAAAAAGAAAGCGTACGGGTTTGAATAGGCGTACGGGCGGCGCAAAAAAAGCCAAAATTAATAAGCGTACGGACCTTAAATAAGCGCGTACGGGCGGCGCAAATTGCCCGAAAAAAATACGCGTACGTGGACGCTTATTCGGGACAAGAGAGTATTTCATTTAGATAATTATCTTTTTGGGTCGTTTTGTTTCAGCATCTGCTGATGCGTATGATGAAGAAATGGTTCTAAAACCTCTGAAGGAACATGGTAAGAACATTCCGTATCTCTCAGTTTTAGTTACAACCTAAATTTTTTTTTTTTTTAAACCACAAAACTAGCCAAAAATCAAATGCAATAAAAATTAACGAGAATACTTATACTATATGGGCCATTTTTAAAGTTTTTCATTGCTTAGACTGTGAAAGCAGTGCTGCAAACCTTAGACTTGTGAAGGTAACAATACTAACATCAATCAGTCTTGAGTCTATGATTTTTCATTGTTGCTTCAGTGATTTGTCATTTGTTTAAAAAACAAAGTAGCAAGTAGTTTATTTGTAATACATATATCTACAGATATATCTCATTATGTTTTATGTGTTTGCAGGTTGGAAAAGGGAGGTGGTGATCCGCGGCATTTTTGACGAGTCAAAAAAGACACCCTGTGATGTATACTACTTCACACCAGACGGCAAAAAACTGGTACTGATTTTGGATTACAGTCATCACTGTTCGTGTTCGTTCTTGTTGAAACTGCCTTAATGTGACTGCTAACACAACAACTTTTTTTTTTTTAATTCAACTAAACAAACATCAGCAAAATGAGACAAAGCCTGGATCTGTGAATGTCTGTGGTTGATCCAGTGTACAATATATAATTATAATGCAATGCACAGTTGGAGAATTTGATGTAATAGATGAAGACAATGCCAGTAGTCAGCTCTTTTTATTCTTTAACTCTTTGACGACGGAGCGCAATTTCTGACACACGATTTCCTATAGGAAATCGTGTGTCAGAAATTGCGCTTCGTCGTCAAAGAGTTAAACAGTTTTCATAGCTACAGTTTCTTCCTTCCTTGAACCATCAACCAAAGTGACTGAACTTTTAAAATCACTCTCTATTCGTTTACACTAAGTTTTAAATTTATGTGTGGATTTACAGATGAGGTCTTTTCTTATTTGTTGCAGAGGTCTCGGGTGATGATAGCCCAGTATTGTAAGTGTGCACTTTGCATGGTATTCTACATGTAATAACTTTCCACTGAATAGCATTTTTCGGTGTTGTGACTCATGAGTAGGATGAATCTTCAAAACCTCACGGCTCTCATCTTCAGAAAAGTTTTGTAGAATTTTATTGTTGTTGGGTTTTGTTTGGTGGTTGTTGTTTGGTTGGTTGTTTTTTGGTTTTTGGTTTGTTTGTTGTTGTTGTTTTTTTTTTGGGGGGGGGGGGGGTATTTTTTGTTGTTGTTTTTTAGTTGTTTTTGTCAAAAGATACACAGCCTGCAACAGCCTTTTCTTTCCTCAACGATATCATATGACATTTCAGTTTCAAATTCAGTGACCTTCCACAAAAAATTGATTCCTTTTCATACATACTAACATAGTGGTTTGTTGCAGCACCTGTAGTCAGCCACATAAAAAAAAAATAATGTATATTTTTGCAGTGGAGACCCACCCCAACAGTCCTCTGACCATAAACAATTTCACCTTCGTACGCAAACCCATTTCGGAAGAGCCATGGGAAGTGGTGCGAAATGCAGGATCGGCAGGCAGGCGCACAAACAAGTCTGCAGGCAGCAAAGACAGCTCACCGCTGCCTAGTTCTAGTGCTTCTCTAAAATTAGGGAAGGGTCCAAAAATGAAAATCGGTCGGCCTGCAAAGCCTAAAACTAGCCCAGCTGTGCCATCCACGTCTTCCTCTCCAGCGTCTGCAGCAGCTGCTGCTGCTAAGCGTACTTCATTTGTGTATGGGGGGTCGTCGGAGGAAGGGGAGGAGTGGGACGACGGAGATCAAGACTACGACCCGCTGTCAGAAAGCACACCAACCTGGGGTCGGATCAAGATGAAGTCATGGGGCCGTAAATGTCAGGGTCAAGACAAGCCACCAGACAGGGAAATTCTCATCATGTCTGTGCCGTCTCCGGAAATCATCATCGACCGGGCAGACGACTCACACACCATGGATCGACATGAGAGTTCAACTGTTGACAGTGTGAGAGAGACAGAGGAAGAGCAACACACGGGGCCTCACATGGTGCTGCTGCCTGACGAAATCAAACAGGAGCGCTGCGACAGCGATGAGGAACATGAGAAAAGGGACAACCACAAAGGTGACAACCATCATGAGAAAACCGAGACAGGTGCTGTCTGTGCCCAAGCTGATGTGCGTCCCCAAATTCGCCCAAAGCCGAAGCCCACTGCCAGGAAGAGCACCATGCCTCGTATTTTACTCAAATTCCCCAGGTAAAGTTAGCCCAGTGGTAGGAGACAGACGATTTATGGTAATAGCCATGGCATATAGCTTCAGACTCAGAGTGGCAGGGCGTAAAATCTTCCATCTTTTGGTGGATTTTCACCTTTGGCTAAAGATTCACCACCACACCCCACCACCCACCCCACCACACACACACACACACAGACAGACACACACACACGTGCGCACACGCACACACACACACACACACACACACACACACACGTGTGTTTCCTCCTCTGAAGCACAAAATCATTCCAAAACACACCATTCTTAAAAAACTGCCTTAAAAACAATGTCTTTCCTCAGAAGCATGTAAATTCAGGCCAAACGGCATCAAACTGCACAGATTTTAATGTAATTCTTAAAATTTTCCTCCAAAAAAGTGTTTTCTCCTCAGAAGCATGTAAAATCAGGCCAAAAGGCATCAAATTGCACAGATTTTAGTACAGTTCTTAAAATTTGCCTCCAAAAAAGTGTTTTCTTCTCCTCTGAAGCATTTAAATTTATGTGAAAAAACACCAAATTACCTGTCTCTGTAGTGTAGTGGTTAGTACCGGATCATGGACACATGGTAACAATGATGGAAGGCATGAGAGAATTTTCATTCAAGACTAGTGACCAAGGCTCTTACTTTTCTTAGGCTGAGTTATGGAATACTTCATATTCTAGACTCCCACAGTCTCATAGGGGTAATTTTGTTCCTCGTTTAATGTATGAGCTGGATATAATATGCTTACGCCAGAGGATGTTAACCAACTACACCAGTCTGTACACAGCACCTGTTCACAGCATTTTTCTGGCAGTCATCCTTTTTTTTTCTGTCACAGTAAGTCTTCGCGTGAGGCAAAGTCACAGAGACGAGGATCCCAAGAACTGGTTTTATCCGATGGCCAGCTGTGCAGCACTAGCTGTCCTGGCCTCTTTGGTCAGCCCCCACAACTACAGTGCTGCATCTGCATGTGTCTCTTTCATCACCTGTGTGTTAACGTTGACCCTGACATTCAGAGCACCTCTTTCAAATGCTTGGTAAGTCACTCAGTTTACTTGAGGGGTGACAGTTTTTGCCCCCACGGCAGATATCCTTATTTTAAAATCCCCAAAGTGAGGCAGTCCTTATTTTCAAAATGGGGAAAAAAACCAAAAAAAAAACAAAAAGAAGTCTAATTTGAGTTCTGATCCAAGATTTCCCCAAACCGTAACCAGTTGCAGCCATCTTGTTCGCCTGTTGCCACTGGCACACAAGTTTGCACACACACACACACACACACACATACACCCTGTCAGTTTCTGCCGTTTCCTTATTTCAGTTTAGAAAGGTCACCCCTGTTACATACACAAGCAGTCCAGTCTCCATTTGACTCGCCCTCAGTGCTCCAACAAGCACAGGGGCTGGCAGAATGAGAGACGTCATGCATGAGTGTCTGTAGTGTTAGATTGATTTGGTCTCATGGTTTAAGAGTCGCATTACTTACAATTCGTCTGTCTTTTTTTCTGCTTTTCTTTTCAGCGTTGCAAAAATCTTTCCACACCTCCAAGATCAGCAAGTCCACCCAAGTCTGCCCCTACACCCCCGACCCTGCAGCGCACCCCTGCCATCCCACCTCCTCCGTTGACAACTCGGCCTGAAAACATTGGAGTGGGTGCACAGAGTGTATTTCCCACTCAGCTGCCCGTCTTGAGGCGGCCTGGTGAACCGTCTCACACACTGAGCAGGAATGATCTGGTCAGGCAGCAGGTGGCTGTGGCACCCAGTGCACCACGAGGACCTACAGGTTTGGTGCTGCCCCCTGGGTCTGACGCTATCGAGGCCCTGAGGAATCTCATGTCAGTGTCTCAGTCCGCCAGCGCTCCTCAGTCCCTTCAGCAGCCGTCGATCAGCCCCGTCGGTCCTCGTCTGTTAGCGGCAGGAGCCGCCCCACCTCCTCTCACGCCTTCCAGTAACCTCAGGCTGGCACTCATGCAGCGGACAGGTGTCACCAGCAAACCCCCAAGGCCCCCTCCCCGCCTGACAGCTGCTCCAGGTGTGGTTGAGATGCCTGTCAGTACAAACAGTGCCAACCAGTCTCCCCCAGCTCCAGCCTCTGGCACCGTCATCGCGCCTCTCACGGCATTCTCCACAGTATCACCGGCAGCAGGCATGACGACATCGGCGGCCCCCACCCACGCTCAGCTGCTTACACTTCCCGCTGCCGTCATGAGTCGCCTGAACCTTGGACAGCCTCTGGCCTTGAAGATCAACAACACCCAGGTCGTTGTCCCACCATCCTGTGTCATCAGCTCCAAGGAAGGACTCAAGGTATCACAGGTTGTTGTTTTCAAGCATGTTTTTGTAGTTTTAGGCATAGATGTGTTGTCCACAAGGAGCAACAATGTTTGGATGTAGGAGTTTTACTTTATTACTTTCTTCTAGCACGTGAACATGTTGAGAAGTCTTGTTTCTTTCCTGATACAACTTGAATCTGGGCACATGGCATGCTTTGCACTTTGTACACTGCATCAGTCCTTTGCCAGCTTTTCCTGGATTACAGCGATCTCCTTCAGGAGTTACTCATTAAATTTGAGCCACCAGTTTCTGTTGAAGAGTCCAAAATGGAATGCCAGAGTTTTTTCGTTGTTGTTTTTAAAGTCATTTTACTGTCACTCTTAGCTGCTTCAGATTCTAGCAAGGTGCATGGACTCTTCTACATCATGTCAGTGAAATACAGACACAAAGGGGAGTAGCAAGCACTTGTGTTTTTTGGTGTAGCAGTAATGTTTGTCACCTCCGGACACACTAAAACCAGCGCTAGAACTTCAGTAGAAGTCGCGGTCCATATCGACAGCGATTGACAAACAACAGTGATTTGCCGGTGGCACTTTTGTGTGTGTTGTTTGGATTTTGGCATGTGTGTTTGTATTTTGTTTTGTTTTCACAATGTTTCGTTCTCTCTGTCTGTGAAGGTGCTGCTACCACCCAGCACCTTTCCTCTGCCTTCTGATCCGAACGTCAAGCTGTCCGTCACTGTCTCCAACAATCCTGTCTCGTCATCCCCGGACACCACGCCAACAACAGTCACGTCAAGCAGCAATGTCAGCCACAGTAGCAAGATCACCACCAGCACTGCCAGCGACAAAGGCAAAACCAGCGTCAGTGTTACACCGTCCGCTGAAGGTGTCTGCACCCGACGGCGCAGACGGATGGCCGACAGGGCTGGGATTGACCCCTCGCAGTGCATGATGCACAGACTGTTTGGTGGATTTGATTCTATGCTGCATATTTTCCGCTATCTCGGTGTCCTTGACCTTTTGCGGTGAGTGCTGTGGTTGATCAGTCTGCATACTGTAGCTTTTGTGCCTTTGGCCTGTGCGCAAGCAGGATGTGCGCTCCTCATTCATTCATTTCTTCTGCCCAGTTTCTCTGTCTCGGCATTCCTATGAGAGATTCTGGGAATAGTTTCAAACTGCTAGAGTTGTCAGCCTGGACTACTACCACACATGTAGATAGCGCTGTATTCCCTGTCTTTCTCTTTATCTTCCCAGTTACAGGGAGCATTAAAGTCTTGAGTACTGATACAGGGCCTCGTATCTGCGTTGGATATTAGTCAGTGACTGATTCATTTTCGAAATGTCCAGAGACTGTCTTATCGTTTTCCCATCTGTTTTCTTCTTATTCCTACACTTTTCAGTCGGTCAGAACATGTTTTATATAGTTCCAACAGATATGAAGCCGTGTAGACAGTCCTCACACAGTATAGAGACGGCTTAGTGTACTTACTGTGACTGGTTTTCACCGTTGCAGTGCAAGTCAGGTTTGCAGAACATGGCTGCGAATAGCTCGGCAACGGTGCTTGGTAAGTTATTTCACTTGCTCTGCATGTCCTATCAACCACGTTATGGTACCTCATCAGGTTACCTATTCCTGCCAAGTACATTATGCAGGAACCTACTCCCCTACTAATGTAATCAAAGTACACTATGACTTGAGGCTTTGTGGGTCATCTATTTGCAAAAGTACCGAAAAAGAAAGAGTGACTTCTTACCGCAACCACAGCAAACCTACTCTCATGCCGAAGTAATCCGAGTACACTATGACTGCAAGCTTTGTACATCATCTTTTTGCAAAAGTACTGAAAAAGAAAGCAAGCTTGAGTTAAATGACTTCTTACTGCTACCACACAAGCAAACCTACTCTTGTGCGGAAGTAATCAAAGTACACTATGACCGGAATAGTTTAAGCTTTGTACATCATCTATTTGCAAAAGTGCTGATAAAGAAAGCAAGCTTGAGTCAGATTGACTTCGTACTGCTACCACAGAAGCAAACCTACTCTCCTGCCCCAGTAAGCAAAGTACACTATGACTTGAGGCTTTGTAGATCATCCAGGGTTCGCGCTAGCATTTTTCAAAACCAGTCCCCTCGCCTCCTACCCCGACCGTTTTTCAGCGACTCTGAGTAAAACCAGTCCCTGTGAAAAAATTCCGGTAGCACTGCAAATAATGATGTAAATTTTTGCAAGCACAATTCAGAGAGATAAGGCAAGTGCTGCTAGTCAAGCCTGGGCCACAAAATTTGTATGAACAATCAACATTTTTTTCTTTCTTTTTTCTTTTTACGATCAGCCTGTTCATTTTTATTTTTTCTCTCCCATAAATCTGTAACCAGTCCCAGGAAAATAAAACCAGTCCGTGGGACTGACAGCTAAAAAATTTCCAGTTTTTCCTCTCTATAACCAGTAATTTACTGGTAATTGCCAGTTAATGCGAACCCTGATCATCTATTTGCAAAAGTACTGAAAAAGAAAGTAAGCTTGAGTTAAAATGACTCCTTTCCGCTACCACAAAAGCAAACCTACTCGGAGTACTCCTCTTCCCAAGTAAGCAAAGCACACTATGACTGAAAGCTTTGTGCATGTACATGATCTGTTTGCAAAAGTACTGAAAAGGTTAGCAAGCTTGAGTAAGAATGACTTCTTACTGTGACCACACAAGCAAAAATAATGTCAAGAAAGGTGTGGTTGAAAGAATGGGCAATACATTTACACATTGTATGTTCAGCATAGCTGAGATGTGAAAAAAATTTAAAAAATGAATAATTCACCCTTTGACTGTGAGTAAGACGCGCTTTTTGCATGCAATTCAGTGGCAACATGTCAAGCTGGAAGGTCTGCAAGTTCCAGACTGGGACCGAGCCATTCACTACCTCCATGACGTGGGCACTCGCAGTTTGGTAAGTTGTGACTTCCACCAAACTTTGCTGAGCTCCTTTGGTGGATTTTTTTTCATTCTGTGGTTAAGCCAGTACGAACTTCCACCCAAAACTTGGTTTTTGCTGCTGTAAGATACTGCATGCTGTGTTCTCTTTCTTTTTTTCTTTTTTTTTTAATATATGATAAGTAACATGTTCTTTGGTCCATTCATCTGTTTGCAAGGATCAGACTTGGTGTCAACAATAGATGCGTTACATAGAACTTTCCCAGTTCTGGTGCACCTTTGCGCGTACAGTTGCCACCACAAGTCAGTGTAAAGGCATTGGTCGAGAGAGTGAGACTGAACATCCGCCCTTTTCTTAAAATAGGAGCTGTTGGGGATGAAGTTTGTGACTGATCATTGGGTTATTGTCTTTGTTTTTAGTGCCTGAAAGGAATGGGCCACTTTGACGACCGCAATCGTACATGGCATCAGCTGATGAGCAATCTAAGTTCATTGTCAGGCCTGCGGTGCATTGAGTTTGGCCAGGTACCATCATCAGTCATCCATTCTACAGCGGAAAAACTCACCCAACTGGAGGTGTTCCGGGCAGAACACATCACCGACTTCAGCAACGAGCAAATGTGGTAGGCAACTGTAAATGACATTTTAGAGTGTCAGAGGTTTGTTTGCTGTTCGGCTACTTTACATGATATCCATATGTATTGTGATGTGTGTGATTGGTGAATAATGGCGCACTCTTTTTGTGTCATCAGAGGTGTTGATAGTGCCTCGAGTATCACTGTTTTATCAACACTTGTAAGTACTGTTCCTAAATTAATTGGTGAAAACCTGCCAGTCAGGTTCAGTGGTGTGAATAGATGTTGTTGCCTGCTGTGTAGGACAACACCCACCAAAGTGGATGTGGGCAAGTTCGCGTCTCTGTCCAAGCTGCAGGAACTGCGACTGCGAGGGGTGTCCGGCTTGGCACTTCCGACCTTCACCTTCAGTGGAAAACTCACAGAACTGACCAGTCTGCAGCATCTCCACACTTTGGTAAAAAAGCTTGCTGTGCATGTTCGAAGTGTTGCATAATGTAAGAGATTGAAGATCAGCAAATTCTGCAGTATGAATTTTAACCTTTTCTGATCTCTAATTCCGAGGTACCTGATAGTTAGGTATTTAGTGAAAATTTTTTCAAATGAAATATATCGCCAAGTTGTTTTAATTTAATTGTTTGGACTTTTTCTAAGAGATTTAGTTTTGTGGGCTTTTTTCTCCTTTGGAGCAACCCGTTAAAAATTAAAACTGACCAGCCCCCATAGTGTAGTGGTTAGCACTTCGGACCATGGGCCAGGAGACCCGGGTTCGAGTCCCAGCAGAGGCAAGCAGGATTTTTCCTACCTAGGTCGGCTCCTACCCAGAGCGTGTGTAATATGGGCCCAATGGGGAGGCTGTTGCCACACAGCCAAGATTCACCCACTTCATGGGTGCGACTTTGGGAGTGCTTCCCTTGGTATGACACGTCTTATGATGTGGACACGGCAGGAACCACAGGTGCCATAGTTCCTGGTTAACGCCGGGATATTTATGATAGGAAGCGCGGAAAGCGGCCCTCTCCCACAGACCCAAACCACACGGACCTCCATAGCAGCATCTAACCATCATCATCATCTCCATCATCATGCATAATAAAAATTGCGCTTTCGAGCCCTCCGTGGATTCCACCCATGACCTGGGAGGAACACCACTGGAGCTGGTAAAGAGATGGGCCTGCAAAAAGAAAAGAAAATAAATTTAAACTGCCTTCCTTTTTTTGTGTGTCTAGTCGTTGACATCGCTGTGTGCACTGAGAGACAGCGAGTTCCACTTTCTGAGTGAGATGAAACAGCTGGAGGTGGTGGAACTGGGCGATTGCCTCAACTGGTCATCGGAGGTAAGGCATGACCTCCCTAGAGATAGCACACCATATGATTCCCGAAATTTCTGCTATGTGGGCTCTTTTTAGCTATCTTATCTCAGCCTTAAAATCATTTTGTTCACTGTTTGGAGCAGACTGTTATCGGCACATGCTTGGCTGGTTTAGTACCCCACATGAGCACAGGTGTTGCATCAGAGCGATAGGTTTTTTAGTATTAATCCCCCCCTCCCTTGGTCAGTACAGAATTTCAGTAAAAAGAAATCCCAAGACCTGAACAAGAAATATACGTCACTGACTCAGATGGGAAAAGAAATCTACAAGAAAAAAAGCAGAGGTATTGCATCAGAGCGATAGATTTTATAATATTATTCACCCCTTCCTCCCTTGGTCATTACAAAATTTCAGTAAAAAAAATTCCACATCCCCCCCCCCCCCCCACCTCCCCTCCCCCAGCCCTGAACAAGCAGATGGGGAAAAAAGTCTATGAGAAAATAGCTCATATTATTGTGAAAAAGGTGGCTTCAGTTGCGGTTATACTTGTGAAGAAATAGACTGTGATAGTGTGTTGCTGCATGTCCTGTCATCCACAGACTTACCATCAGCTCGGTCAGCTGCACAAGCTGCAGAGGTTGAGGCTGGAAGCAGGAGGAGAGATACCTGATCATGTCGGCTTGGGGCAAGCCATTGCACAACTTGCCAAGTAAGCTTGCTAGCTCTGTCATGTTTGTGTGTGTTTTTGTTAGTTAGTTGTTACTTGTTTCTTTGTTGTTGGTTTTGTTTGTTCAGATGTTGTTGGGGGGTGGTGGTTTTTTTCATGTTTTGGGGGTTTGATAGGAGAGGGGAGGGATTTTTGGTTGTCGTTTTTGTTTTTCTACTGTTTTTATGTTGGTTTTTTTGTTGTTGGTGTGGTGTTGTTTGTTTCCTTGGGGGGGTGGGGGGGGGGGGGTTAGTGTTGTTATTTTTTGTGTTCCCCAGTGCTTGGATTTGCTGTGTACAGTGTTTGTGTTCAGCAGTGATTTTACTGTGTTACATATACGCAGAGGAGTGGAGACAAAGTGCTGGATGTGTTTGCAGAACCACACAACACAGATGCTGTGCCTCAGCCCCCACCCCCTCACACACACACACACACACACACACACCTTTCAGTTCATTCGTTTGAATTCTGTTACTGTCACATGTTTTTGGAAACCACTTGTATTTTAAAAGCATTTCACTCGCGCACTGAACAAATTTCAATAAGGAATCAGCATCTAGGTATTGTGTACCGATCAGTCCCATGGCATTGATAAAGTTACAAAGGATTTGTTCACAGTTTGAGGCATCTTGAGTTGATCTTGTTCGCCATCCCCGACTCCCTTGGGTCAGCGCTGCATCAGCTGCATCATCTGCACACTCTGGTGGTCTGGCCGGACACTGGAAACGCCATGATGGTAAGTCTTTCTCTTGAGGTGAATGTTGATTTCTGCCAGGTCAAAGGTCCTGGCGTTTCTGTTGCATATGTTCATCTACAGCTGGCTGGTACTGTAGAAGTTACAAGAACTCTTGTTAGGAGGTGCCGGTTTGAAGAGCTGGACCTGTGTCTTAGTAAAGTCTTAGACACACTAAATCTTTGAAGCATTTTTTTTTTAATCCGGCAACCTGTGTCTCGTGCTTGACATAATCCTGGTGTTGTTTCAAGACACTCAGACAAACCATTTCATGCAGTATTTATTTTTTTTGGGGGGGAGGGGTTGGTTTTTTCTTTCTTTCTTTCTTTCGTTCTTTCTTTGTTTTGGGTTTTTCTTTGGTGACAGGTGCCACTTTAGCTAGAATTTCTGTTGATGTTTGCTGTGTCCACTACTGATGTGGTACAGTGTGTTAGTAATTATGCCCATTACTTTGCGCAGTGTCATACGTATGCATGTTGGTTTTGGTTTTGCTGTTGCAGCCTGCTCTAGTCAACTCCCATGCCATGGCTGCGGTGGAAAATCTGCAGCAGTTGGACACACTGGAGTGGGGAGTGGTCATCAGAGACGAGGGCAAGGGATCAGATCCTGCTGCGCACGACAGCCAGATCGGCAGGAAAAACTCCATCCCCTTGCTGAAGCCAGACAATGGTCTGGACCCAGAGGCAGCCAGAAACGACAGCGACGTTCAGACTCTCTCGGTCACAGAGTTCACGCAGAGACTGTGCTCACGCTTGCCACAGTGCACAAAGATAAAAGTGTTCAATACACAGCTGGTTGGTCGTGGACCTTCAGCAGGGAAATCATAAGACTGCAGAAGCTTTAAGTTATACCTTTGCATCATTGTGAGGCGACATTGAGCTCATCCAGCCTGTCGACACATTCTCAGTCCCCAGGCTGCATCTGTTTTGACAACTGTCATTTGATGCCTGTGTTAAAAATCATTGGAAACAAATATGGTGTGTCACTTCAGTGTGACGACAGCAATAACGACACATTTAAGTCATTCTGGTTCAAGCCGTGCTATGCGAAGGATTGCAAAAACTTTGTTCACCCTACACTTGGTGGATTCAACATTCCTTTGTGACTGCCAGAACGGTTGACAACCAGGGCCCGTATGTAAAAGTCGAGGTTAATTTAACCCACAGCTATGGGCTTAACCCAGACTAGGACAAAAGAAACCCAAAAGCAAAATTAAATAAAAAAGAAGCGAAGAAAGGAAGAAAAAAATCCTTCTATAACGGCTTAGGCACCTTGCTGAAATGGGCCTGCTTCTTGATTTAAAACTAAAAACAACAGAAAATTTTCACCCTAGAGCTAGTTTAGTTCGAGGTTAGACTCCAACCCAGGGCTAGTAAAACCCCTAACCTTGACTATTACTACGGGCCCAAGGCAGTGCACTCCCACATTTGTGTACACCATAGTGTGTGTTCATGCGGGGCTTAAAATCTTCCATCTTTTGGCGAATTTCCACCTTCGGCTTCAAATTTTCCTCCCCCCAAATAGCGTGTTTCCTCCTCTGAAGCACTTAAAATCATGCCTAAACACACTAAGTTGCACAGATTTTAGTCTAATGATTGGGGGGAGCGTGCCCTTTTGACACCCCTAGCTCAACAGCAGATGCGCGCTCGTGGCTTTGTCACTTTGCCACTCAGTGCTACACACTTTCCCTCCCCTCGGAGCATGGAGCATTTTAAGCCCTGTTCATGAGAAAGGCAGCTAACTTTACTTGATGCGACTTTCCTTTGGTACATTGTATATGCTTTTGAGACGCTCTCACTGCACTCTTCCCCAACATGTACTGACTGGAGTGTGTGCAAGCATGTGTGCATGCATGTAATCAGGTGTAAGGGTGTCTGATGTATCTATTTGAAATGTGTGTGTGTGTGTGCGCATTAATTTTTGTTGGAGTCGTTATGTGTATACAGCTGGTAGACAAAGTCTTGTGAATTTTTTTATAGGGTTATCGGTGTATACAGCCACTGAATCAGAGGATGCTATCTGAACATTATACTTGGTCAGGACTCGTACACAACAGTAAAGCCAGTCTGCATGGATTATTCAGTATTGGTGGTGGTACATTCCGTGGCTTTTACCATGTACTATGTTCTTATGCCCTGCATCTGTACAATTTCAGCTGACATCCAGAGCTTTTTACCTGCTCAGTTCCCTTTCTTTTCTTTTTTTTCTTCCAGTTTCATCCTGGTATCATTCTGCCTTTTTTCCTGTCTTGTTTTTTCTGATAGGGGAGCGAGGATAGCCGAATGATAGAGCAGTGGACTTTCAGTGCTCTGGTCGTGAGCTCGAATCCCTGCTTGGGCCAAATATTTGTGCTGGTCTTTTTCTCGTTGACCCATCTTTGATATCACCCATACATGGTGGAAAAGGATGTTAAACACCCAGACACCCACCCATCCTTTTTTGGTAACTGACCACCACCATATTACTAGTCTGAAAGACTAGAGTGTACAGTTTGCCCACTTACAATGTTGATGTCTTGGAATTCTGGTGTATCTCCATTTTGAGAAAAGCACAGTGTACAATAGGTGTGTCATTCTGCGCAATTCACACAGTCCAGTTACGCCAGTTTCCATGGATGTGACTATGCTTTTGAGCCCATCACAGAGGTGTTTACATGTCATTGTCTAGGTTCTGTCACAGATATTGTGGATTTCTTGTTTTTCTCTGTAACCTGGACGTGGCCAAGTCTCACTGGAGTTCTTGGTGTGTGACCGCACCAAAGGCTATACATGTAAGTAATACATGTAGCGGTTACTGATGACTTTCAGTCATCTCTTTATCGTGCTGCAGTTGAAACCCTTGTGCTTCCATTTGAGATTTTCTGTGCCAGATAAGTGTCAAGTAAGTGTGTCGCATGCGCAGATGACTACTGACCTGTCAGCTAATGCAGGCAGGTTTAAAGATTAAAGACGTTAAGGTTTTTTCAGGGTGCTTCTAGCACAGAGTCTTGAAGGTATACATCTCGGAATCCGGTGCTTGAGAAGAGTGTGTGCGCCATTTTTTTTATGCAGAAAATCAGGCCACACAATTTGTATTTTTGTTCTTCTTGTTTAGTGTTGTGGCAGAGGTAATTTAGCTGTTGCTGTTCAGTAATCGGTTTTGAAGTGTGTCATAGAGAATGGGGTTTTTTTGTGTGTGTGTGTGTACTGAATATGTACTGAAGGTACACTGGTGCTCTGACAGAATGAGTAAGCTGCATGAAACGGAACAAATCCTTACCGTCATGTTTATATGTGACAGTATTTTCATTTTTAGCATTCACTTGCCAGTTTTAACTATAGAATTGTCATATCACCTGAGAAATTTTTAGCTTACTTCCCTCACACATTGTGCTGTGAAGGATTCTTGAGAAAACACAGTGACAAAGAAAACATTCATTTTGTGCAACATCATATGTATTGTTCATGTTCTCTGCCCAGCGTGTATAATATGCATGACCTTTTTTGAAACACGATCCTTGCATGTAATAAAACGCAAAATGTTTGCTGGTTTTTGTGTGCTTTTATCAAAAGCATTAGGCCGTGATTTACATTACAGTAGTGTAAATCAACTACAAAAAGTACAATGGTTCTGTTTGGTGTTCTTCGGGATCCAACCCATAATGCACTTGACCGTCCTTGACACTTGCCCAGGCCATGCGGTCAGTCGTGAAGTTTGCAGCAATGTCACCATTGGTGCTTACGACAACAACACCTCCTGATCCTTTGACACGCCGCGTCATGTAGTCAAGCCCCGCTCGGGATGCTTCATCTGCATTTAAACCTGGAAAAATAACAAAAGTAAACATTTGGTACATCTTAGCCACGTACACAGGGAGTCACAGTGTATGTGAAAGCTATTTCTACAAGTTCCAGAAGTAGGTCTCAAAAGCTGAGTATTTTAGCGGTTCTTTCTGAATAATGATGATGCCAGTGCATGTGATCAAATCTTTGAGGGGGGGGGGGGGGGGGTGTCCTGTCAGCTCCTGTACAATGTGTCTACCACAGCATTAAGGCACACTGCTAGTACTCAAATCAGATTCACTACATGCCAGACATTGTGGTCTGGACAACTCAAAGGCTAACAATCATAAAACAGGTTTAGCATAGCAGCACAGTATCAACGGTGCTTTGCTGTAAACCCTATTTCATTGTTGTTTTTGAAAGGAGAGCGGAATAAACTGATGATGATGATGAAGACTTGACATAGTGCACAGCACTTACATTTACGCTATCTTAACTATATGATATCTACCAGAATGCATATGGTTCGTGATCCGATGCGCAAGACATGTGCGAAGAATGGCTTCCCCATGGCCTGTAGTGGAGACTGCCCCTGCCTCATTGTCAGCATAGCCCCCAGAACCTGCGGCAGAAAATCGAGAGGTGACAGGACTCTATCACAGATCAATATCTGCAAGGTAAACCGTCACCCTGAGACTGTTAACAAACAAACAGAAAATATGCAGGACATCAAATGTTGATTCAAATGTCGGAACACTTCAGGCCTATGCAACTACAAGACTTCTATGACCAAGCATGGAATGCGTGATGGAATGGATGGCATGCGCCTAGGAAGATCAGAAGTGGTACAGAGTCCGAGACGCATGATGTATGAGCAAAGCCTCAAACTACACATCTTATGTTTTGCACATACATGTAGTACAGACTGCCTGCAGAGCAGAGGCTTGTAAAGAGGCAGGGGCTGATGATGGACCCTAAAAGGGCCTGTGTGAACCCAACCAACATTGAAACAGTCTCAAAGACACTGGGGACATATGGTGGCAGCGTGGGTGGATGACAATCTCACACTACTTATCAAATCAAACCAAGCTTGACTACCATCCAGGTAGACTCACCTACAATCGGAGCATCACCTACTCGACCCGGCCTCTTGGCAGTTATTCCACCTGTGGATGTAGCGAAGGCCACGTTACCCATCTGGTCAAGTGCAACAGCTCCTACTGTGTCACAGCCTGTCTGCAAATCCCTGAAAGAACAAAATACATGTATGAGCCAGTTGTTAACTGCATGGCAAAGTCAAGACATAATAAATTTGCTGTCTGCAAAAGAAACAATTTCTTTTCACGGTAACTGGAACGAACAGCACTGGCTTCTTGCCAAGTACGTGTATACCATTTTTTCTAAACCCAAAACCAGAGAATAAACACAAAAGTACACGTAAAAATCCATCTCAACCCACTTTAGTCTGGGTGTAAATCAACGTACATGCATTGCCGTAAATGGTTACTGAAGAGCAGAAATACATGTCCCCACCTGTTCGAAAAAAGTCCTCCAATTGTGTCATGGTACTCCATGTAGCGTAGCCAGGATTCTCGGGCAGACTCTGTTACTAGAGTTTCTGTTGATACTTCAGGCAAACCCATCTCCTTAGCAAACTGGTTTGCTCCTTTGCCCACCAGCAAGACATGAGGTGTCTAGGGGGAAAAAAAGTTGTCGAATAAAATACACGGAAAAAGGAATCATTGTAATGAGGGGAATTACATCCAATGTGCAGGGATATCACAGTGTAAAGAAAGGCCAGTGGTCCAGTAACCCTGTTCTTGCTGAATGAATCTGTCTTGTGCTGAGAAAGTTATACAGATAGTCCGGAATGTTCCGTTCTCAGCAAGACTAGGGTTAACTCTTAGTGTCCAGTACTGCCACCTCTCATCGAAAATCCTATACTGCTGCATACTGCCCTGGTACACCTGCCATACTTATTTATCATATCACCATACAGACAGCTCTCCTGCTTTGAAAAGAACAGAAAAACTTTTGCAAAGATGTGGATCTACAGCATGCCACCCATCCACCTTCAAAAAAAAACAAAAAAAAACAAGAAACGTTTCACAAAGCTATGGCTCCCCATATTTAATCACTGTATTTATTTTTGCCTAGTGTAACTGAGGGTCAGTTTTCTCAAAGGCCTGAGAGTGAGAGGACAGACATGTACATGATGCTCTGGGTCCTGTGCATCATGCACCCATCTTGTAGTGGTTTTTGGGGGTAGGGCATTGCATTTCAAGCAAATGCTTAAATTTAAAGATGCACTGGCCCCCGTAGTGTAGTGGTTAGCACTTCAGACCATGGACCAGGAGACCCGGGTTCGAGTCCCAGCTGAGGCAAGCGGAATTTTTCCTACCTAGGTCGGCTCCTACCCAGAGCGGGTGTGCTATCGGCCCAGTGGGGAGGCTGTTGCCACACAGCCGAGATTCACCCACTTCATGCGACTTTGGGGTGCTTCCCTCGGTATGACACGTCGTATGGTGTGGATGATTACACGGCTGGCACCACAGGTGCCGTAGTTCCCAGGCGTGGTTAATGCCGGGATATTTATGATAGGAAGCGTGGAATGCGGCCCTGTCCCGCAGTCCCAAACCACACGAATCTCCATAGCATCATCTTACCATCATCCTCATCTCCATCATCATGCATAATAAAAATTGCCCCAACTTCCGAGCCCTCCGTGGATTCCACCCATTACCAGGGAGGAACACCACTGGAGCCGGCAAAGAGTTGTGGCAGCAGCAGCAACAACAACAACAAATTTAAAGATGCAAGCCCTATCACTATGTCCTAGAGGCATGCCATGAGCTCCTGCAACTGTTGGAAACCTGCTAAAGGACTGCACTGTATCCAGATAGCCTAGCGTCCCGCTCACCTTGTCCATGATGAGCCTAGCGAGGTGGACAGGGTTCTGGATGTTCTGAACACAAGCCACAGCTCCGGCATTCAGCGTCTTCCCGTCCATGACAACAGCATCCATCTCCACATCACCAGCTGCATTCAGCACTGACCCAATGCCTGTAGACCAAAAAAGAGGGCACTGCAGGCACACCTGAACAAATGAATCAATAAATGACAGAAATAATAGTGCGCGGACCAACGTGAGTGATCTTTTACACCCTTCAGCCACACATAATTGTACATGTGCATACATTTACACCACCGCCAGTGCAAATATTCAATGTGTTAACTACAAGTGGTATAGGTCCACAAATAGTAAGGAAACAACCAAAGTGTGAAGCCAGAGGCTCGGTAGCTACACTAAAATATTGAAACATCTTGTGGTTTCTTTCATGGTAAACGAGTCACACCAATCATGTAAGCTCTATTCATGAAACTGCCCCCCCCCCCCCCCCAAAAAAAAAATCATAATCGACATACGTATGCCACCACACCCACACCAAATATTTTAGCCAAAACAGAAAATAATATTCATAATTTTTGTTTGTACTTTCATAATGTACCTGCATCAAAAACCGGATCATCCTCCATCACCTTGACCGCTGCCACAACTGCATCTACAGCAGAGCCACCCTGCTTGAGGACCTCATACCCTACGCGTGCAGCTTGTTTCACTCCGACCTTACTGGCCTCTGCCATGTCATCTGGTATTGACCATGCTCCTCCATGTATGACTATCACAGGTGCCTTACTCATGCTTGCTGTCACTGTCTAAAAACAAAAAGTCACTGAGGTAACACATACAAGGCTCATGTACTATATATAGCATTCACTGCTACTTTGAGAGCATCAATTTAGAAGTGCTTCAACGCAGTGAGTTCAGCACTAGGCTTTACAGGGTGTACCAATTTGCAAACCAGCTCCTTATCTGTACACATAATTTGTACAAGGACTTTATGACCTAGTAAAATTAACAATGCATTACGGTACATGCGAGCCTTTGCAAAGCGCTCTCGTTACCCGTGTTGCCGACAAGCCTATGAGTACAAGTCATGTGTACTTTCAAGAGGGCATTTGATCTGAATAACTTGTGGGGCAACTGCAGCTGTTGCGTTACTACACACACACACACACACACACACACACACCCCGATTATGAACTGCACTTATTGTCCTTTTCATGATCAGGCTGTTCACAAAAAATGTTCACCTCTTGAGTTTTGAGAATCACACAAAAACCTGCAAAGCAGCACTGCGTGTCCGAAACAACTGACCCTTTTCTAAAACATTTCACAGTAGAAGCACCTGGCCAAATACAAGCTCTGCTAAGATTACTGTGAATACCTCGGTTCAATCATCCCTGACTATAGACACCTTTACTGTACACAACCTGGCTGTGAGTGGGGGCCTGCCAGCCCTAAGGCCCGATGCACACGAGCGTCAGCGTCATGATGCCGCGCGGCGGATCTCACTCCCGGCGGCAGTTTCAAGGCGCAGCCGCGTGTGCATGACATCGTCGCCTGACGCCAGGCAACGGCATCAATGATGCCAGGCGGCGGAATCCTATGACGCCGCGTATAGAACATTCCTATTTCTGCTGCTGACGCCGCGCTGCAGACTTGGTTTCAGCCAATCAGAAAGCAGTGTGGGTCAGCGCTTGCAGTGTGGGTCAGCGCAACAAGCCATGCAGGCGAATGACGCCGAAGCCAAGTGTGCACGCAAACGGCGCACACCGCGCGCTCACGCGAGGCGTATGATGCGAGACAGCCTTTGCTGCTTGCTTCATGGTGCTGACGCTGACGCTCGTGTGCATCGGACGGCCTTGACTGGGTCAGCGTGGCCGGTATGCATTATGCAACATTGGGAGTGGTATAGAACATTGTGCAAACACGCAGCCCGATGAAAACTGCCGTCAGGTTACGTGCTCTCAACCTTTCTTTTGTGTAACCATAGGAGTTCTGCGTTGTGCTTTGTTTTGGTTTGGGCCTTTTGCTGTTGTTTCGTTTTGGGTTTTTTCGTGGGTTCTTTTTGTTTGGTTGTTTGGGGTTTGTTAAGTTGTTTCTCTATAGAGAAACAACTTTATGAGACGGGGCAGATTTTGCTACGCGCAGCAGCAAGTTTCAGTGATACAAAACAAGACTGTGACGTTTCTCCACACAATACTTACTTTCACGCACACACTGACGTAACGAAATAGCACAGGTGACAGGTTTTGTGTAAGAAAAATATTTCCGAGGTAGGGGTGGTTTGCATATAAGGCCAAATATCTATGAAAAGACTCCTTCAAATTACTCATCATTCCGGTATTTTTGTCACTTGTGCCAACTGCACATATGACATGAACTGCTGCACTATTATAGCTTTAGTATTAAGAATAGCAGAGCTTTTAGATAAACACATTTTTCACGTTTCTGCGAGAAGCGCCGGTCAAAAAAGTTCCAATTTTGCCATTTCGTAAGTACAAACCCGAGGCACTTAAGTCCACGTTTCATCAGCTCTCTAGATCTTCCAGATTTTATGTCAAAATTAATTCAGTCACGGAAGTCACAAAAGCAACAAGGAAATCACAAGATATGTAGAAGTATCATCTGTCAGACGAGCAGCGTGAGGCTGACGTCAAATGTTTGGTTCACAGACAAAATCTGCAAGTATCGCCACTGCTTCCGACATTTCATCAGCCCTATAGATCTTCCAGATTTCATGTGAAAAATAATTCAGTCGGAGAAGTCACAAAGCCAACAGGGAAATCACAAGACATGAACAAGCATCCTCAGACGATCTCAGTGCTAGAGGCTGACGTCGAAAGTTTACTTCACGGAATTGACGTCATCTCTCTCTCTCTCTCTGTACGACCTGCCTGAGGCTGACGTCAAATGTTTAGATCACGGAACTGACCTCTCTCTCTCTCTCTCTCTCTCTGGGGAGCCAGGGTGGCCGAATGGTAGAGCGTTGGACTTTCAATGCTTGGGCCAAGAGTTCGAATCCCGGCCGCTGGGGCCAAATATTTGTGCTGGCCTTTTTCTCGTTGCCCCGTCTTTGATATCACCCTTATGTGGGAGAAAAGGACGTTAAAACCCCTAAACACCCACCCACCCACCCTCTCTCTCTGCCTCTCTCTCTCTCCCTCCCTTCTTCCCCCACCCGGCCCCACCCCCAGTCACGTGGCTAATCGGTCGAGGTCGTAGAGGATCTAGTGTCATTGGTAGAACTTGGAGAGGGGAGAACCGGCAACAATAACTACAAAGACAAAATAAAATGAAGTTTGGAGAAACAACTTTGTAGGACGGGGCCGTTCCTCCTTGTTGTTGTTTTTTGTTGTTGTTGTTGTTTTTTTTGTTTTTTTTTTTCTTTTTCTTTTTTTTTTTTTGGGGGGGGGGGGAGGTTGGGTTTTTTTCCCTCCTTACCTTCTATCTTCACACACACACACAGCATCATTATTAAAATACAGATCACTTTTATTTACAATGCAGCCACTGGATTAGCACTACATCAACACACAAATCTCCTAATAAATTTTCAGATAAAGCACAGGACAGTGAACCTAAAAATGATACAACACTCTGGAAGCCGTTATAATGGACAGCTGAAAGTTGTAAATGACTTCCACCCTTTGATCTGCTCACTGAAAAAACTTCAACACATGCACAGCCATCCACACCTACACTGGGTCAAAACTCCTTTTCCAATCTGCTCTTAAACGGGTGCATGCATACAGAATATGAATTTACACCGTAAAAGACAGTCCTTGGCCTGAAGAAGTCATGGACAAATTCATTTTCCAAACAGCACTGAGAAGACAGCACATTCCCAGAGAACAACCAAACACACAGTTCATGAAAAATCGTGCTCCCGGTGCACACAACACCAGCCATCCGGGTTCGAGCTGCATTTTACGAGCTGACTTCTGAGCTGTGTACATGTACATAATAATAATGTGTATTGTGTAGGCACTTAAACCAATTTCTTGAATTGGCTCAAAGCGCTGCGAGCTGAACCCAACATGCACGCTCACGTGAATCACACGCATTCTCTCACACACTTGAATCACATGCATTCTCTCACGCACTGGACATGAACGCATTACAATTATGTGGTGCGAAGATTCAGCTCTGCTATTTAAGTTTCAGAAGTCAGAATTGCATTTATTTTCGAATTTTGCGGGTTGAAATTTTCAAAGCAGAGGGGGAGGAAGCCGGAGTACCCGGAGAGAACCCTGATGATCGGCCCAAATAAATGGTGCCACGTGCGAGAAGGAAAAATTCTCTGCCCCAAGTGGGACTCGAACCTAACCTCTCACATTGGTGGCAAAGTCTCCTAACCACTAGACCACCAACCACACAATGAAAATTGTATTCATGTGTTGAATCACAATCATCTCATTTCATTTGTGTTTCCTTTACATGGCATTAGCAGGGATAGTGGATATCACCTGAATTATTTGCTGTACTGTCTTTACATGGCATTAGCAGGGATAGTGGATATCACCTGAATTATTTGCTGTACTGTCTTTAGTATAACTTACTTTATATTGATAGTTTATGCAATTTCACTCCAGTTCTCCAGTAACCTGAATAACCCGAATAACATCATGTACATATACCCATGTGTACATACAATGACATGGGTGCTATCGTAACTGAACTTTCACCTATCCATTTCAAGTACAGTACACTGAAGCACATCCTAGTGTACACTCTCCTTGCTCGACTGTTCCAGCGACGCACACATTATGCATGTCTGATTGTTCCTACAGGCAGTCTGTTCCTCAGTGTCTTTGGTTCCCCAAACGCAGCTCTCTCGCACTGCACTGTATGTATGCTTTTTCACGAAGTAGGAAAGTTGATTTTGTTGCTAAGCAAATGCTGCCACAAGTCAGTTGAAGCACTGACTAAGCACCTCGAGTCGGTCATGACGGTCACGGAGATGAGATGGCCCTTGAAAATCACGCTGGCACTAAATACTTATATGTCCGCTACATGCATGTAGTCACACACACACACGCACACACCACACAAGCGATGCCGGTTCATTTGTTTTGGATGGTGTATCATCATGTTGATGCCGCTAAATAGAGTTGTTGATCCGTTTCATTCAGGCGATTCCTGAGCCTGTCTCGTTTCCTTTGTAGGTAGCGAATTCGTAGGGATTTCAATTTCCACCCCACGTAGACGCCGACAGTAAAAGTTAGTGTACACAGAAGCGCTGCCTGTCTTCCACTGAACTCCGCCATGTTTGTTGTCTCCCTTGTGAGCACGCGTTGGTGATCTTGACCCCCCCTCGACGAAACGCCTCGGACTGACCGAGATATCCTTGACTGGGACCGCGGTGGCTCAAGTAAGGCCACTCGGCTCAAGGTCCTGTTGTTCCTACTTCCGACTGGCACACACACACACACACACACACACACTGAATGACAGAACAGCACAAATGCCCAGCCATAGTGACTGACAAAAACTTGAAATCATCCCGTTTACTACCTTAGACTGTCGGTGGCGGGTGCGACTCAGTACCAGACAAAGCGATTCCGTCCAACGGCCGTGACTCGATGAAGACTGCAGTTTCCTGCGCTGGCTGTCTCAGTTCTGAGGCCAGATGCCGGATACACTGACGACGGTCCCCGCCGGTGTGGTATAGTTAATAGACCCCCCAAGTAATGGACCCCCCGGTCCAATAACTTTAAAGTTAATGGACCCCCGGGGTCCAACAATTATAATCAGAGGGTATAATTATTGGACCCCCTCTATGGTTGTTGGACCCCCCTTTCACTTAAAAAAAAAATTCATTACTTATAGCTCTATTCTCTTTTCTATCACTCGTACACGACACATTCGTGTGATATGTAGTTCGTGTGTGTGTCAAGTGAGTTGATGTTATGTATGTAATTCAATTGATTCATGTACCCCTATCGGGGTCAGGAATAAACCAACTTGACTTGACTTGACTTGATTATGGTTTAGGAGTAACCTTGGTACAGGTAAACTGAACTAGTGAGGTACTGACGCAGACACACTGGATTTCTCAAGGAAAAAAGTATCTCTGTTTGCCGTGTGTGCGTATTCAGGCGTGTGGGGGGGGGGGGGGAGTGACGGTGTTGCCGATGTGTGAACTGAAGTGCGCTAAACATATTTCTGCAATTAAAACTGATATTGTTAATATTGACGACGAAAGAATATGGGCTGATGAGTCGGGAGGGGGGGGGGGGGAGGCGGGGGCGGGGTCGAGTCAATATGGAGATGGTGGGGGTGAGGGTGAGTATTTGGACGATGGGTAGGGATGGGGATGGGGGGAATTTATCTGCTCGGAGGGCTGGGGAGGGGGTATGTGGGTTAAAGGGTTACGCCGGTCTGCAGTGGATGTGTGAATTTTGACATTGCGCGCGCGCGCGCGTGTGTGTGTGGGGGGGGGGGGGGGGGGGGGGAGTCAATATAGATTGAGAGGGGTGGTGTGGTTGCGTCATATGTACGGAGGGGCAGGGTCAATACGACGTAGGTGAGAGGATGGGGGGGGGGGTGTACACAGAGGAGTAAATTTAAAAAATATTGATAGTGTTATGTCATTTTAATATTTCAGGAAGTTTATTTGTGAATGTGAAATCTGTGATTCCGACATGTTTACGACTTTTGTAAATCGCCATCCCTTGTAAACCACGTTTTGTTTTCTGTATTTTAATTAACCACGGTTTTATAATAATTGTTTCTGCTGGCCTCTTAAAGATTTTCTTAGAAAATATTTACCTTTGAGATTTTAATCATTTCAAGTTTTTCTTTCAATACCAAGAATCATTTATGTAGACACGTTGATAATAACCAGTAATTAATGATGAAAATAACAGGATTGGAGCATGAATTATACACGACTCATACCAAAAAAAGCCTTCTCCGTGTGTGTGTGTGTGTGTGTGTGTGTGTGTGTGTGTGTGTGTGTGTGTGTGTGTGTGTGTGTGTGTGTTCAAACATCACAGGGAGATCTATAAACAATCACGACATGGGTTAAAACACCTTAAGTAATGAGAAACACCTTTAACTAGTTTAAGTAACAGGGGGTCCAACAACTATAGGAGAAAATATTTACCTTTGAGATTTTAATCATTTCAAGTTTTTCTTTCAATACCAAGAATCATTTATGTAGACACGTTGATAATAACTTTAAAGTTATTGGACCGGGGGAGTCCAAGTACTATGGGGGTCTAACAACTTTATGACACCGGCCTCCGCGACTGAACTGAACTCCGACAGTGAACCGGCTACTTTTGGTTGTCAGTTTGGCCGTGGCCTACTGAACCTGATGCCCGGGCAGTGGATCTCGAGTCAGTCGGGGGCCGAATGCGGAAATGCGGCCACCACGACGCACCGTCACCTCAAGAGTCTTGTCACGGATCGCTGACCGTCTTTGGTGATCGCTACAGTGTTCGACTTCAGTTTCCTCCCACGCGAGCACGGTCGAATGTCAGTCACGGCGGTGTATTACGTACAGTACATCAGCCGGCCGTGTAACTAAAACTTGAACCCACAGGATCCCCGGACCCCGGCCGCCCGCGGCCTCCGTCACTACCGGCCCCGGGGCCGCCCGATGGGGTGCTGGATTTCAGTTGACGCTGAACTGAGGGTTGGGGTCAGTGGCACTTCAGTTGAAATTTCAGTTTTGCAGCGGTTAACTGAAATCAGTGCAGCACGTAACTTCACCAGTCACGACTGACTCATGCAGTGACTCTGTCAGTGATCTCAGTTGAAACTGAGTTCGATCAGTGTGAAACTGACAGCAAATTTTTCGCGAAACCTTTTTTTCCCCCTAGAAAAAAAGACTTTTTTTCGGGAAACTTGAGTGAGTTTTTAGGGCTTAAAGCCGCGCAAGCCACAAACTGAAGACTAATTCGCGGCTGTCGGGGAACTTGAAAAAAAGAGAATCAAAATAGTTGGTATTATTTTTGGGGAAAAGTTTTTCTGCAGAAAAAGGTTGTTTTTTTCGCGAAAAAAGTCAGTAAAGGCATTTTTGTGGAAAAAGAACTGCTGTCAGCCTGTGCACAGGGGTTTTGCTCCCAGTGGCGGGGTCAATTTTTTTACTGGCGACCGCTGCTTACACTGAGATGGGATGTTCCTCTTAAAGAAAGATTTGCCAAGAAAGATTTTGGTGCCGCCGGCTTTGAGCCCAGGGGCGGCTTTTAGGATATCTGAAGCCGGAGTTCAGTACTGCAATACAGTGGACCGCACAACTGACACTAAAAGGGGTTGGTTGGTGGTGGTTGTTTGGGGGTTTAACTGACTGGCATCTGGCCTCAGTCCATCCTATCTGCACGGGCACCGCCGGGCTGAAAATACGTAAACTGTTCAATCAAACTGATATTTTACCCCCCCCCCCCCCTTTTTTTTTTTTTTTTTTTGGAACTACATGACCAAGTCACCTCGAGGCTGGCGGGGGCGTTAAAATTAAGCGCGACCTCAATGAAGACTCACTACAGAGAGAGCGTGGAGAGAGAGAGGGGGGGGGGGGGGGAGTGGGGGAGTTCGTTTCTTCTCGAGTACTGTCGATAACATGAAATGGTGTGACTTGGAACATCGTCAGTGGGCCTTCACAAAGTTTTACTGCCACACACACACACACACACACACACACACACACACACACACACACACACACACACACACGCGCACGCACGCACGCACGCACGCACGCACGCACACACGCACACACACACACACCCCGGCGTTTTCGAGCTTCTCAAGTAAATCAGTCGCGGCCGACTCGGTGACTTGAAATGACTCACAAACTAGGTACATCAGTGCCCAGCTTTTGAAGTACAGAGAAGCAGGTATGTTACAGTCGGTAACCACCAGTTAAAAAACGACCAGGTATAAGTCCCTATTTAAAAGTCTTTATCGGATGTGCAAAGTTCACGCACTGCTCAGTGATACCGTTCAGACATCAACGTACGCTGATAACTTTGAACCAGGTCAAAGGGAAACAGTGGGATGTCATGCAAGGCAACCAGTTCATAAATGACACAGAAAGCCGAAGTCGTAGGACAACCCGTTGGAACTGAAGTTCAAAACTGCTTTGTAATGTAGGTTTCCGTTGGTGATCAGTATTCGTAAGGTGGATAGTTTGTGCATGTTTTGTTTTTGGTTTGGTTTGGAAGGGGAGGTACTCTATTCTTCAGTGATCGCCCGAAAAACAAACAGTTATCAGAAAATACAGAGCACAACATTTATACAAGTGTTTCGCACAGACTGTACATGAAGACAAAGAGAACTTCGTTAATCCCATGGCTGGGAAATGTCTATGGTCCTGGCTTAAGACATAAGAAATATTTCCTCAAGTTAATTGATAATTACCAAAACGACAAAAGGGGTCTGCGGCATCAGCAGAAACTGAACGAAATAATTATGACCCCAGGCGTATTAAAAAAGAAAGAAAAGAAAAATGGAGAAAGAAATGACTAACAAATGACTTGGAACTGTTCAGTCCACCAACTCATGACAAATAAATGCAATTCTAAATTCTGAGATTTAAACGGCTGAGCTGACCCTTCGCGCCAGGTGATTGTAATGTGTTTATGTCCTGTGTGTGAGAGAATGCGTGTGATTCACGTGAGCGTGCGTGTTGGGTTCAGTTCGCGGCGCTTTGGGCCGATTCATGAAATTGAGTAAAGCGCCTATACAATACTCATTATTATTATTATTTACTAGTAAAAAGAAGGAGGAAAACAACAACAACAACAAACGCCTGAGAACGTCTGACTGTGTGACCCTGACCAACTCCATCATGCACCGTAAAGTACGCGTGATGAAACGTTCTTCTTCTGTCTTCGTCTTTTTCAGTCACGTTGCAGGCACTGTACTTAGTCGGCAGCGTGACGAAACACTGAGGAACTGTGAAGGTGTGAAGTTTATAAAGAGGTTGCGATGCCTACCTGATATCACAGCGTATCAGATGCCCTGTAAGATGTTGCACGTTGACCTGACAGTCAAGCCGAGACTCGCAACTGAACTGAGACGATAATTCCTTTTCTCACCGGCACACCTCACGTGCGGGACCTATTCTGATTCAGCTGCACTGTCCGCGACAGCAACGACTTTTTGGCAAGATGGTGAACATGAGCAGCAACACGACCAAGGCGGTGGTTGTAGCGGCCGTGGTGGTGGTGGGCATTTTCGTCGTGTACAAACTACGGAGTCGGTCGTCAGGTGGGAGGGGTGGCAAGTCGTCTTAACTGACGACTGACAGTGAAGGTCAACGAGATGTCCTCCAAGCGTTTTAACTGAAAGATGGTAAGAATACACTGTTTTGCGGGCTAATGTTACTATTTTTATGCTGACAGATCGTTCTGAGCTGTTTTCGTGGAATCTATCATCATACCAATTAGAACTGAACTGCCTAGACAGTGACAGCATCTGTAATGGTGGTACTTAGCCAACAGAAGCGCACGTACTCGGTGACGCGGTGACCACGCTCCGCGCTCCAGTACTCGTGAGTCAGTGTAACAACATTCGTCGTAGAATTCGAAAGTTCGACCGCCGGCTCGCGCAAAGTGTAAACAACATTATATCGCATTAAGAGCTGTACTAATCACCGAGATAGATCAGTTGAGTATTTCGACTGAGTGTACAGGCGCACTCACGAGCGAAACCGGTGTAGGATCCGGTCCGGTCCCCCCTCTGAAGTAGTCCCCCGGGGGACCAATTCGTGGCAAAAACTGCTCTATAATGGTCCCCCCTTAGACATCCAGCCTCGTTTTCGACTGGTCCCCCTGGGCGATTTTGGTCCCCCCTCGCATCCAAAATAGGCCCCCTCTCGAAGTGGTCCCCCTCTTTTCTAACCAATGTAGTCAGTATTTATTTTAACTTTATTGTTATAGTGTGTGTCAACTCAGTAGAAAACGTGACTCTGGATCTCTCTCACTCTCTCTCTCTCTCTCTCTCTCTCTCTCTCGCCCCCCACACTTTCTCTCCTCCCCCCATCTCTCAAACACACACACACACACACATTATGCACGCACTCACGCACGCGTGCACACTCACTCACGCACGCACGCACGCAAACACACACACACACACACACACACACACACACACACACACACACACACACACACACACACACACACACACCCCTCTTTCGTTATATGTATAATTATTTTCATTTTTGTACAGAGATGTTATTCAAGATGATCTTGAACTGGGTCAAGGTTACAGTGTCAAATCTAAACTTTTAAAAGTGATTTAACTTCGTAGATTTGCCGTTCTATGTAGCCTATACTTTTGTTTTTTATTTTCTCTTTTTTTTTGTGGGATGAGAAAACGGTCGCCACTAAAAAACAAAAGTATAGGCTACATAGAACGGCAAATCTACGAAGTTAAATCACTTTTAAAAGTTTAGATTTGTTTTCTCTTTTTTTTTTTTTTTTGTGGGATGAGAAAACGGTCGCCACGCTTCTTGACACGTCACGTGACTCGTGTCAAACATCGCCACGCTTCTTGACACGTCACGTGACTCGTGTCAAACATGCCTATAATTATAAGTACACGACAATTCATTCCGTCAACCAGTCTTCGTTTTTCATTGACTATCATCATGGACGACACTCTGTATGACAACGTGTTGAACTATTTGAAAAATGGCACTTACCCTCTGACCGCGAAAGGGGAAAACCGTGATGTGACTAAAGTTAAAAAGAGACAGTTGAGAAAGACTGCTGCAAAATACACAATTCGAGAGGATGTGCTCTACCACGACGGAATCCTCGTGGCAAAGAGGAACCAGGTTCCAGAGATATTGCAAGAGTTTCATGACAACTATGTGAGCGGAGGACATTTGGGGATGAACAAGACTTATAAGAAGGTGAGCACCCGTTTTTGTACTCCCAGTTTTAACAGGCTTTAGAATGGGAACGAGGTTTTGTGTGTTTCTGGTATGTCTGGTATAACCAACACATCGGATATAGCGGCCACTTTTGTCCTGGTGGACGTTATATCCGATGACTCCGTATATAACGTAAATTTTCCGGTATAGCCGATGTCTTCGGTATATAACGGACATTTTCCGGATTGAAGACATTTCCTTTGCTGGCTCTCTCTCTCTCTCTCTCTCTCTCACTCACACCCCCCCCCCCCCCCACACACACACACACTGTTATCTACCAGTTATCTTTAAGACATAGTATTTATAAATATTTCATTACTCTTTTTTCTCTCTAGGTCTTGGAGCGTTACTTCTGGCATGGAATGAAACAGGAGGTTGAAGACTACTGCAGATCATGCTGTGTGTGCCAGAACATGAACGCTTGCAGAAAGAAGCCAGCAGCACCGCTTCACCCCATCCCAGTGCCCAAAAAGAAGTGGAGCCTCGTTGGAATGGACATCATAGGACCTTTGCAGGTCACTGACAGAGGTAACCAGTACATTGTTGCCCTCACAGACCACTTTACAAAGTTTCCCGTTGCCAAGGCCATCCCGTGCAAGAGTTCAGAGGAAGTTGCCAGATTCATGTACGAAACCATCTGCATCTTTGGCGCGTTTGATTCCCTCATAACTGACCAAGGCCGTGAGTTCATTAACTTTGCGCTTGATATTCTCACCGACCGTTTCAATATCAACCATCGCATTTCTTCGGCCTACCACCCTGAGACGAACGGCCAACGGGAGAGGGACAATAGGACACTCAAAGACACTTTGGTAAAGATCACAGACAATGATGATTGGGATGAACTCTTGCCAGCAGCCCTGTTCGCCTACCGAACATCCGTTCACAAGTCTACACAGTTTTCACCCTTTTTGGCATTGTATGGTGAGCAGGCAAAACTACCATTTGACGTCACTGGTGATGCCAACGAGCAAGATCTGAACGAAGAAATCATGGACACTATGAAGGGGATTCACGAGGAAGTCAAGAACAAAATTGGTGAAAACATTTCAAGGGCGCAGAAGAAGCAGAAAGAGTACTATGACAGCAGGCGTGCATATGACCACGGGTTCCGCATCGGAGACAAAGTCTTAATCATCAATGCTGCACGAGTACACAGAATGGGAGGCAAGATGGCACCAAGATTCGTCGGGCCATATGAGGTCATAAGTGTGTTGCCGAAGGGTCGACTTCAACTGAAGAACACTAAAAGTGGGAAAATACTGAAGAATCTCTACAATATCAGCAACGTCAAATTGTTCCATGATCGTACACAGGACAACGCTGACCCCTCCCATGCTCCACAGGCTGACCCCTCCTATCATCCACAGGCTGACCCCTCCCATGCTCCACAGGCTGACCCCTCCTATCATCCACAGGCTGACCCCTCCCATGCTCCACAGGCTGACCCCTCCTATCATCCACAGGCTGACCCCTCCCATACTCCACAGGCTGACCCCTCCCATGCTCCACAGGCTGACCCCTCCTATCATCCACAGGCTGACCCCTCCTATCATCCACAGGCTGACCCCTCCCATGCTCCACAGGCTGACCCCTCCTATCATCCACAGGCTGACCCCTCTTGCCAGCCGCCATTGAGAATGAAGTTCCACCCCGTTGATGGTGCCTGGCAAAAGGATCGGGCCTCCAGTTTGAATTTCCCCAGACTTTTCAGGCGGCACCCCTCAAGGGAAAGTGTTGAAGTTGACATTACGGCTACACCTCTCGATAGCGTTAGCGTAAAAGGAGATGGGAATTGTTTTTTCCGGTCTGTGAGCTTTGTTGTTTTGGGGACTGAGTCGAAATATAAGGAATTCCGAAATATCATTTGCGATTGGATTGAAAAGAATGACAAACGCTTCTACGGAACGAGCGCACGTGAAAATTACGTCGCGACATCAAACATGAGAAACGACCGTACTTGGGCCACCGAGGTTGAGATATTTGCTGCAGCCACCCTCTTGGACACGCCCGTGTATGTGTTCACAAGAGAGGCTCCAGGCCGACAACCTAGGTGGCTGAAATACGGGCCAGTTTGGCAATCGGCCCCATTGAAAACAGACAGAGCAATTTATATAATGAATCTTGGACATCACTTTGCTCCTGTTTTTTGTGTCACTCCTTAGACCAGAACTGTTAGTCTTCTGCTGTTTTTGTTGTTTCAAGCGTCATGATTTGAGACACTGGTACTCAGTCTTGACTGTCTACTTGAAGTACGCTGAAAGCCAAAGGTGGCAACTAGTTTTCATGTCATGGACACTTACTTAATTTTGAAGAAATATTTTTCTATGGCGTTGTATAGAAAATATTAGATACTTGGTCTTTGATGTTATTCTCTAAATGCTATTTCCAGTTTAAAAAAATTGACAGGAAATGTGGACTTTCATGCATTCGATGACGTTTCATGCAAAGACAGTACGGTAGAAGTTTGTTTTGTACTTTGCTATTGTTATTATTTTGCTCATTTCAGGACAAGATGTGCGATTAACAATTTATTAATTTACATTTATGTTGCGTTATAAAGTGCACAGCGCTCTGGTTAACAATTTCTGTTGCAACTCTTTGCTATTCATTAACTGTTTCTTGTTTCATTTCTTGTTTCTTTGACACAGTTTGACTGGACATACCTTTTGAAATAAAGTTTTTTCTTGTCAAAGAACGTAAATGTCTATTTCAGGTTTTGCTAGAGAGAGAGAGATAGAGAGTGGGGGGGGGGGGGGGGGGGGGAGAGAGAGAGAGAGAGAGAGAGAGAATATTGATCTGACTTATTTATTTATTGTTTGAAATTCTAGTAATAATGTTTAGTATTCGGTACAACCATCTCATAAACAAAAACAAAAAAAAAAGAACCAATGCAAAAAACAACTGAAAGAAACAAGAACCAACAACAAAACAACTATATCTCACACACACAAAAATAACAACAAGCACATAAATCGGAAATAAAAAGAAAAAAAAATGTTCCTATGGCCCTGTGCTTTTGGGACAATAAAGTTTTTGTAACAATAAAGTTAAAAATAAATACTGACATAGCTCTACATGATTAGAAACAGAGGGGACCAGTTCGAGAGGGGGCCTATTTTGGATGCGAGGGGGACCAAAATCGCCCAGGGGACCAGTCGAAACGAGGCTGGATGTCTAAGGGGGGGGACCATTATAGAGCAGTTTTTTTGCCACGAATTGGTCCCCCGGGGGACTACTTCAGAGGGGGGACCGGGACCGGATGCTACAACGGCTGTTCCAAAACGTAAGTTGGTCAGTCTAGCAAAGACTGATGGAATTAGCTCGTTTGATACAGAGAACTTGTGTTGCTTCGCCGGCCAAACTGAGAGCCCAGTTTACCGGCTAATAACCTTTTAAAAACGGCATTTTCAGTGTGTGTACGATAGCCACGCAGTATAGTAGTGCACGAACCAGTACATACAGGCGCTCCAAGAGCGCGCCGGCCGGGACTGTCCGCCATACAAGAAAATAAAATTGAGCGGTGTGTTTACTAGCACTGTATGTCTCCAGTTCTTTTACAGTGGCAGGCGCAGGATCGGTAAACTTCATGCACAGACTGTAAACAATACACGTGCAATGCAGCATGCGCGCATGCGTGTCAGTTGAACATGTCGGAAGTTCAGTGTACGAACAGTTTTACTGAGCGAAACCGCTGATGTTTGAGGCCTGTGGCTGTGCCTTTTCTGTGATTCATGCTTTTAAAGATAAGAACAAATCCACTATATCAGTTATCTGTTCTGGGAAATTAGGGCTGTAACTGACTCAATCAACCTGTTTTGAATTCACACTCAGGGCTGGTGGGCAAAGGACGTGATAAGTTAATCACTTCCCACCCTCCCCCATCCCAGCCCGACCAACTGAACACGTACACAAACAACAACAAACGGAACACGAATGTTCTGTCTGTCACCATACACGAATGTTCTGTCTGTCACCATACACGAATGTTCTGTCTGTCACCATAAACGAATGTTCTGTCTGTCACCATACACGAATGTTCTGTCTGTCACCATACACGAATGTTCTGTCTGTCACCATACACGAATGTTCTGTCTGTCACCATAACTCTGCCATGAATGTTTTCTTTTATTTTTACCTAGGATTGCCAGGACTTGGTAACTGCATGCCCGGGGACCGCCATGTTTGAATGCTGTGTGAAAGATGCATCTTTAAGTGTCAGTGCTGTGACCATCTTATCTGACATAACTGAGCGACCGTCAAAACCACTGACAGTTTTCAACATTTACTTCAACTGAACATTTGCAAAGTACGGTGCAGTGTAGACTGAATTAAGCCTACGTGTGTAAGCCTATAGTGTCACGCCGGTGTTTTCCTAGTCACGGTGATCATAGAGGCAATCTGCTGTCACTGTCCATGCTGCGGTTGCTGTGATCAAGTCAGTCCTGGAATGTTCAACCAACTCTTTTCTCAGTCATCACTGACACTTGCAAATCCATGCCGTCAGTTTCGTGTGCTTGTGTGGTCATATCGTTATGACTTGCGTCAGTCTGATTCACGAGAGACAGTTACGTAGAAACAATATAACCTCTGCCGCCTCCTGAATGTTGATTAAATAAACCGATGCCTCCACCATCAATGAATCATTTAATATTGTTACGTCTTGATTTGTTCATTATGGTATGGCCGAGCATTTTGTTTTACCTGCTCTTGCCCGTGGGGTGGGAGTGGGGATGGCGCGTCTCCAACCATCCTCCCGGCTCAGTTGCCCACCCGCCCCCACCCCTTTCCCCGTTTGTGTGGTGTGTACTATATAGTTAGCCGGCTACGTACGTTGGTTGCAGCTGGTCAATTTATACTAAATGGGGTGACTGGAATAATCACTGTGACTGTGACTGATAAAGCCAAATTGCTGCCCATCAGATCGGAGGCAGAAACTATCCAGTTCCGACCAGGGATCTACATAGAAAGTTCTATGTAGGTCCCTGGTTCCGATCGAGTCACTGAGGTCACGGTGGCCGCGGCGGCGTCGCCGAGTCATTGTTCAACTGCGTGCGGCAGACACAACTGAACCGGTGTACTCTTGCTTCACACACACACACACACACACAGACCGTCACACACACACACACACCGTGCACACACACACACACACCGTGACTGACACGCACGCGTCGTCGTCGTGGCGACTAGGTTATTGAATCTCAGCATACACCACACTGACTCCCACTCTCAGTTCCCATGAGCTCTAATCCCACATAACCAAAAAGAACGCTAGGCATGTTGACTAACCACACAATGGAAGGCAATAGGCTGATTATGCCACACTGAATAGCCACGTACACTGCCCGTGTGGACCAAGAGCAGTGAACTCCTGCGTGTTTTGACCTGTGGTTGCCTCTCAAGGGAGACTTTACTGTACGTAAACTAAGATCTAAAAGAAATTGTTTTTTTTTACTATGATCTTTCTAACTAACCAACGCAAAATTAAAATATTTAATTAAAAATTGTTATTTTGATGAATGAACCAAAATTATGCTTTCAACGAATCCAAACTCTTCCCAAAGTACACACAGCAATGATAACTCCCTTGTTTTGACCCATGCTTCCATGGCGACGCATGACGCCGGTGCGGGGTTTCCCACTTGCGCCTCAGAAAAGACCGCATGCTTTTTTCCATGCGACGTCAAGAACGCCATGTGGCACTGAGCCTACCAGTGCACTAAACTTTCAAAGACAGATTTACTTTACAGTGAGTGTTCAAATTCGCTAGCACTGCTATAGTTTCAAGAAACCAAGCTGTGTGCATCACGTACTGTTTTTGTTTGCAAAGTACTTGGCGAACTCTCGGTACGAAAGTTCGAGTTTATAAATGATCTCGCCCTTATATTAGACGCAAACCTGTTTTATTTCGCACACGGACAAGAAGTTTGAAGAGCAGAAAAAGTAGCACGGACTACACACACAAGGAATGCTATACGACAAGTAGATCGACTGCGTATTTTGCGTACCACAACTGAGTCCTCCAACCGTGTCTGCTGATCACCTCGGTTTCTGCTCATGCTGGTTATCGTCGTCTCATAAAGTGCTCTGCTTGCTAAACCAGTACACAGCCATGGGGACCGAGTTCCGCCAGCGTGCATCGCTGAAGGAGAAGTTGGCGACACATTACCACAGTCGCAATTTCACTGTCCCGCCACAGTCCGCTACCAAGGGAGGACTCAGTATGACAGGCGTGATGGTCGTCACTCTGTTCCTCGAGGGTGTGTTCATCCTGCTACCCGGGCTCTACAGGGCGCAGGCTGAGGGGGAGGAGGCGAGGACTGGGTGGTTTGGGGAGGGGTACTGGCTAGCGCTGCTGGTCGTGGTGTTCACTTGGGTGGAGACAGTGTGGAACTGGTGGCGAACCTACTACGACGTCGCCAACTACGTGAGAAAGGAGACCAAACAGACGTACTTCGGGCAGACGATGGAAACCCCACCTGGTGAGTATCTACTTTGCAAAAGAGTTTCACCAGATATCAGCTTCAGGCTACGCTGCACGCAATGTTGCCTGTGGCACAATAATAATAATAATAATAATACTCATATAGCACAAAATTCTCACAAAGTGACTCAATGCACGTACTCCCTCATTCATACCAAGAAATATGCAACACACACACACACACACACACACACACACACAGAGCAGCTGAATCAAGAGGAGGTAAGCCGACGTAGTCAAAAGTCAGCTAGAATAGATATGATGTTTACAAGTCAGACTTGAAACGATCTATATTCGTCAGGTCTCTCAGACCGGCAGGTAGTGCGTTCCAGAGTGACAGGGCAGTGAAGCTAAATGCACTTGCCTGTACCATCTACAGTACTAAAGGAAATTGGTCACCATACCTGGCACCTAAATGCAATATTTGTAATATCACTGGGTTGCTACTATTTACCCACATTTTTCTCCACAGCATTTTCGTCAGGGTGCGTTTTGAGGGAACCGATTTGTCACCCACACTGAAGAGTGTCACCCCTGTGTCACTGACACATGTTCATTGTCAGAATCTGAGATACAAGTTCATTATCAAGTCTATCGTTTTTGCAGGCTGGAAGTCCTGCCCTACCTGCCAGGTGGACGCCCCGCCTCGTTCCCATCACTGTAACCACTGCGGCCACTGCATCCTCAAGCGTGATCACCACTGCTTCTTCACAGGGTCGTGCATAGGTTTCTACAACCAGCGACACTTCGTCATGTTCTGCGTCTACGTCATCTGGGGCTGCATGCTAGCACTCTATCTTCAGCTGTCTTACCTCAACCTCTCTCTACCCATTGCCGAGACTTTCTACACCTACATCGCGCCTGTCACCATTGTGCAGTTTCTAACTGGCAACCTGTCACTGTGGACGTTTCTTCTCCTGATTCATGTTTACGCGACAGTTGTCTTCATGTGTGTAGCAATTTTCTTTCTCACATGGCAGCTGGTCATTATCATCAGGGGCCAGACGTCTTACGAAGCGTGGAAGATGATAAGGATCTATGACACAGGTCTGTGGGGAAACATTACGTCTGTGTTCGGATCGCCTGTGTGGTCCTGGGCTTTGTTGTTTGCACCCCTGATGCTGCCCATGGGAGGCGACGGTGTGAAGTGGAACATCAAAGCCAAACCTGATAAAGGTCATTGATGAAACTGGTAGATGTTATATCACCTTTTTTTTTTCTCCCCCTCAATCACCATCAGATAATTGCAACATTGACACCATCATTTTTTTCCCCCAAATCCTTCAGGCCAAAAAAAAAAGGCCTCCCCCCACCAAAAAGAAAAAAAAAAGAAGTCTAGTACCATCCTCATCATGCTGACAGATCTTCTGCAGGGGCAATTTTGATCTCACTTTGTAATCAAGTACTTTTGGAGACACTCTTGCTATGTGTAGCTCAAGGCTTATGTTTCATTTGTGTTGTGTGAATACATTCTTTTTCATATTTTTTCCCCCCAAGTGGGGAGAAAGTTATGTGCTATACGAGTGTTTTTCTGTCAAAATTTTGAAATGTCGTTTGTTTTTTCTTGCAGTCATCGTGTCAAAACCAGAGGAAAAACATTAATTGTCCTTGAAGATGCAGGCAGCAAAATTGTTTACATGTACTTGTGCAATTTTTTGGTGCATGTGTGGTCGTCCAGCTTTGTAGGGTTAACTGTCTGTGACCCTTGGTGCATGCGGACACGTGTATGAAGCGACATGCATCGCGTATCACCTGCTCATCTCAAATACCAAGACAGTTCTCTGCACCGTGAGAGTGCCAGAACAAAAACTTATTCATGGTAAAAACACAGCATATTTCATAGTACATGTAAGAGCAATCATGGTGAGTGTGCATGTCAGGTGTGTGTATTACGTGTATAATAGCACAAATATTGTTTCTTCTCTTAAAGCCTGCCAATGGGCAGGGACCATTTGCCAGTCAAACTGTAATTTGATACGCGGCATGTGCTGGCCAGTTACAAGTGCCTACTCACATCAAACCATCGCCCGACTGGCAAACTGTCCGTGCCCACTCACAGGGTTGAAGATCTGCTGAACTGTGAACATGAAATCGGCATTATTCACGAGATTCATTTTTCTTGTTCCTCTCTGTTGCAATTTCACTCAGGTTATGTAGATGAGTATGTGTGTACAGGTTTAAGGACACGTTTGTGTTTGTGTGGTTTTGGTGAAAGGTTGTATAAAATACATGTATGAAATTTTTCAATCTATGACCTGTAATATGACTGTGTCATCAGGTTAATGTGTCACTGCACAGTAATATATCTAGTGCACATTTTTCATGTTGTCTTAACATACTGTGTACTGAAATGACTCAAACTGTTAGGAAAATAACTACTTTTTATGAAAATAACTGTAACGGCTCTTGCCAAATGTATCTGGATCCTGAAAACTCACTGTTGCTCAAAAATAAACAATGGAGTGAAAATCATACTTCGTTTACTCAAATTATTATCCAGAATCTGAAACACTCGTTCACAATCACACACAAATCACTTGCACACACACCCTGCACACAAAAAGACGAAGAGGCAGGAATTCTGAAAATCAGTTACAAATCTTAACAGCAATTACGCCAGATGCAATGAATATGGCAATAAACTGTGCTTCAGAACCACAGAACAGAATCTGTTACAGAATCATACAAGACAGCATACATCTCAAAGGTAAATGGTGTCTATAGAGTAGCAAAACTTTTAAGTGCAGAGCTAACACAAATTCCACATTAAAGGCATCTTGCTTTGTCGATTCCACCAAGCACCTTCACTTGGATGGTAATTAAAAGCCCTGGATGGAAAAACTGTTTTGCTGAAAGGAGGTAAACTATAAACTGCAACCGATTAAAAATGTACTTTTTTAAAAGTAAGACCCATGCGGTGGTGAGTGGTGACCATATATTTATATTTTCTAACTGTAATGCAGCAGACGAATGTGAGTCTACGACTTATCGTTAAAAATATGTTACTTTAAGGTTGTTTGCTTCTGCTCAACTCAACTACTCTTCCCAAGAAATGGGGAGATATAAAGCATAAACTTTTGGAAATATACAAGTTACAACACTGTTCATTAAATAAACAGAAAAACAAACTGATTTCGGGGATAACAACCCATAGAGGGAGTCCTGAAATCCAAAGAAAAGCACTCACATCTAAACACCACTAATGAATTTGAATGCACTTCTGCAATAAAGCCTTCACTGGTATAAACATATGGGGGGGGGGGGGGGGAGGAACTGTTAAAGTGTTATTGATAAACAAAGTGACAGTGAATAAGCCTCACATTCATTCCGAATAATCACACTTCCATCTCTTTCTCTCACACCACACACACACAAATATTCACTCTCTCTCTCTCACACACACATACTGTCTGATGAAAATGTGTAGATTATCACGGTTGAGTGTGGAACTGCAAAACAAAGTCAGATGCAAGATCATTTGTGTGTACGTCGCAGTTTACTCTTTCACACATAAACTCAGAAGCGCAGTCTTGTCATATCACTGAGTTTTGGTCACAATGAGGACAGCTGATGGCACAAGACCTGAAACAAAGAAAAAAGTAATCCTCACTTGGTGACTATATAAGAGCAATGAAAAGAAATAACTCAAATGGATGCTAGCCTATCAAAATTTAAGAGAGGTATTTTAGTTTTGCTATGAAACAAGCAGGAAGCCGACCAGCTTTATCACACAAAATTGTGTGTGTGTGTGTGTATCTGCACGCGCGCGTACATGCGCATGCATGTGTGTGATGCCGAGCCAATCAAAATTAGTAAGACATATTTTTACAATTCTGCTGTGGAACAAGCAGGAAGCCCACCAGCTTCATCACACAAAAAGTGTGTCTGTGTGTGTGTGTGTGTGTATGTGTGTCTCTGTGTGTGTGTGTGTGTGTGTTTTAGACCACTTTAGCACGGTCAGTCATGTTTTCTTTTTGATAGCTGCGCTTTAGAAGGACCATGTATTATTATCATTATTATATTTACCAAGCTGGTTGAGAGGTTTTTCCATGTCTTCAGTGCTGAAGACTTTGCGAGGGAAGGACGTCATCAGGGAGAACGGCCCATTCCCGTCGGTACGATTCATCTCAATGTAGACTCGAACAGCTGCCAGTGGTTCCTTTGCACTGAAGCTCTGGGTCAGGGCTTGGCCATTTGTAAGTCGAATCTGCCCAGACAGTAGGTAATAACAAGTGATCTGGAAACTGCAGGGACATCTTCTTGTGAAACAAACTAGGTAAATGAACGTGTAAACTTCCAGAAAACTATTCGCAGACTGCTTTGCAAAACAGATGATTCAGAAAACTGAGTTTCCACATAGACTGATTTATCAAGCCTGGGTAGCCATTTAAAATGTGGTGATGTTGATTTCTTAGAATGAACTACCAAAGGAAAAGGAGGTGAGAGAATGAGAGAGAGAGAGAGAGAGAGAGGAAGTACCCTCCTCCCCCCCAATAAAAAAAAAAGAAGAGAAGAACACACCCACCCACCCACCCACACACAAAACCTCACCAAATCACAAACAACAAACAAGACCTACAGAAATAGAACACACACACACTCACACACACACACACTGTAACACTAACTAGACAAGTATGAAAACCACACATCACAGTTTACTGTTGACTAACCTGCAAACGTGTCTGGTCATACTCCTTTTTCTCCACACTGGCTGACGCAGCAGCTGCTGCAGGCTGAGCTGCTGGTTGAGGTGACGGCTGTGCCTGCTGACCTCCCTTGGCAAACTGTGTGATAATGAGTAACAGCAATGAAATCAGTGTCCCTTAACATGCATTCTCTTGCCTTAAATTTACTTATTTAGTATAAATGTAAACTTTGTCCCCGCTCGAGTCCTCAAAAAGATCACAGGCACACTAATGATACCCTGGGCTTTGTGCTTGACTGTACTCAGTACTACAGTACTCACTGAAAGCAAATCAACTGAAGCTGACAACTATTGGTGACAACAGGGCTTCCTATCCATGGGACTTATAACAGGACAAAGTGTCCTGGCTGACTGTACAAGTATTTGTCTTGAATACCCTCCACTGTGGTGCAGAAATGATAGGATACGAAAGTAGGTGGGCATTTTGAAAATGAATCAGTCTATGCATGACCAGTGCGCATAAAGAGTCATGATGAATATCCAGTATAACTTAGAAAAAGATGGTGTTTATGATTTTCACAGGACTAAATATCATACCTTAGCTGCTCTCTCTGCTCGGTCTTTCTCAATCTGCTCTTTCACACGCTGCCTGAAACACACACACACACACTTCCCCTGTAACAGCAGTGCCTCTGTTTTCACTTCCTTTCTGTCACCCAACCACCCCACTCGGTCCCCTCTGTACTGGCCAAGAGCGTGTGATTAACGAATTTAGTAATTACAAACGAACTTAAACCTGCCAGCACTGCACTCAAACTGAAGGAGCCTGACAGGGGATTTGGTCTCGACAGGGGATTTGGTCTCGTGGTTAAGGCATCCGACTTCGGATCCTGAGCTGCCTGGTTCGAGTCCCCGGTGGGCAGGAATATGGTGGGATTTTTCCTTACCATATCGAGTCAAATCCATGTGTAGACTCGTTTACGGTGCCTGTCTCGCCTTCGTGTACACACGCACGCACATACATCAAGTGTGCACGCTAAAAATCCCACATTCATCTTTCGAAGAAGAGTAGGCTGTGGCCGGTGGCGTGGTAAACAGAAATACTGTCGCACGCACCAGAGTTAATAGCAGGGTGGAGGTTTGCACATAAAGTAGCGCTTAGCGGCAGCAGGCTTTCACTGCTTCGTCCTCCAGCCTTGCGGCGCCGTGAGCATTTCAGTAGAGATGGATATGTGCGCCGAGGAGAAGTCTACCATACCATACCATACCATACCATACCATACCAGTACATGGAAAAGAATAACTACCTGCTTTTGCAAGACTAGACGTAGGCTTTTTGTGTAATTGCAATAACTGAACAAGCCAAGAACTCTAAACCTCAGGCTTCAAACAACAGCAGCATCAGGCAATGCAACAATCTGAATGTGATTTTTTATTTTAACATACACGCATACCTCGCCAATTT
Source organism: Batillaria attramentaria (assembly GCA_018292915.2). Classification (NCBI taxonomy): domain Eukaryota; kingdom Metazoa; phylum Mollusca; class Gastropoda; family Batillariidae; genus Batillaria; species Batillaria attramentaria. Next base: position 1,236,793 of record JACVVK020000104.1, on the reverse strand, counting down.
CTCCTCCATCTTTTCCCTTCGTCTCTCTTCTGCTATTTTCTTTATTTCAGCCTCTTCCATTCTGCAAGAACGAGAATATGAGAATGGGGTTATCATGTTATACAAAGTGGGTCAAAAGAAGAATCAGCCATAGTAAAATTTCTTGTGGATCACAGTTGCGAGAAGTCAAAGCAATTACGAAGAGGAAATCGCAAATGGATAAGCTTTAGAATGAACCCAAACTTCAGTCTGTACATGTAAAAAACAACTAGAACAGAAACGGAAGTTTGGAAGTTAAATCACAATATTTTCCTTGGAACCCATCCATAAAACTTAAAAGCGCCCCCTTTCAACTGCAAGGTTACAAATCGGTATTTCTTCACTCACTTCTGTTTGACGGTGGAGAGGTCGCGACCCTGCGCACGTCGCATTTTCTCCCTCTGTATCTGTTCCTGTTTTTCCTGCTCCTCTTTCTCTAGTCGCTTCTGTTTTAGTTTCTCCATCAATCTGAAAACAGTTACAACCTGAATAATTGGACTTACTTGTTCCTCACTCACCTTTGCAGAGGATTTATCAAAGAAATGTTGTGTGAAGAATGTGAAAAAAAAAAGTCAAGCAAAAACACAGTAGTGACGGTGAGACAAACGGTTTCACATGAAATTCAGGAATTCCCGATTCCGATAATGACAACAAATCCAACCACACATCCTGAAAATGACAAGGCCTAAACTATTCTCTTTTCACATTTATTCTCAGTTTTGAATGCAGGCTTGCACTTTCCACAGCCACAGTCGAAAAAAAAATATATATCCACACACGTTAAGTACAGATCTACTTGATGTACTTTTAAGAGTTCCATCCACTTCACTTCTAAATATACTTGAAAAACTGCTACCTAAAACATAAAATGAACCTGCCATTGAATTTCAAAAGGAGATGGTTCCCAATTGCTGTTTCTTTACAAACATATGTAGGCACACTTACCTGTAGAACACTAGTTGGGACCCCTCCCCTCCCACCCCTCAACAAAAACCTTACAAAGTTATTTTGTTGTACATGTACTCACTTCTCTTTCTGCTGCTGCTTTTCTTCCTCTGTGAGGGGTTTAATTTCTTCTGTGCTTTCAGAGAAGCTGGCATGCTGGGTGCGCGCTGCATGCGCTTGAGCGTCCAGCTCACTCTTCAGCAGTTTTCCACATCTGAATAGGAAATCACATCAAACTTTGTTTCTTTGTGTTTTTCTTTCTTCTCTGTGCAGGAGCTCGTAACAGGTAAGGGCAAAAGAAAAACCAAAGTTCAAGAAAAATAAGCTGGTACACTGGCAAGCCCCCCCCCCCCCCCCCCCTGAAAAAAAAACAACAAACAAAACAAACACAAAAAACAAACCAAACAAACAAAACAACAGAACAAACAAACAAAACAAAACACAACAACAACAAAGAAGAAGAAAAAAAAAAAAAACCCACAAAAACCCAGTTTGCTTCATGTTTTCTCAATGAGCGAATTTTCTACGGAAGCTGTCTGTAGTGTAGCCATTGACCATAAGATCCTCCAACACTCACTTTCGTTTTGGCTTAACCTTTCGGATACAAGCTTAGCTTGTACACCCCTACCATAGTCCAGCATAAGAATTTTTTTTTCTTCCTTCTTGAAACCAAAAGCCATTTGAACATACTCATCACACTTCAGTGACTTGGCCTGTGCTGGTGTATCAACAGCCGAGTCTCCACTTGCTGCTTCCGTCTCTCCACCTGAAACAGTTCAGTGAACAACATTAAGGCAAGGTGTTGACAGAAGGTACACAGCGTATTTCAAGTTCAGAAAAGAGTAGGAAAACTACATTTTCACCCTACACTCACACATTCCATTCCGATACTGCAAAAAGTTTTATGCCTGAGCAAAAGCAAATGTCGCAGACTCAGGTTACCTTGTGGTACTGATGCTGTCTAAACAGTAATGGCTCTCTTTAAACGCAAAAACAAAAATTACATTTTAGTAGAAACGGCGAGCCAAAACTGGAGAAATACTTTCTGGCATTGAGACAGACGATACAGGGAAAGTCAAAAGTCACTCTTTTCAAGTGCAAAGATTGAAGGAATAGGGCGCGTAGGAAGATGCTGAGAGGAAGGGGGGCCCACTAAGTCGGGTAAGCCATACGGCCGGGTTGAAGAAGGGGTGTGTGTGTGTGTGTGTGTGTGTGTGTTGACTGTCAAGGATTTTGTCCTGCGACAGCAGAGCAGGGAGGCCCCACCACTGGTGGGTCCCCTCTCCTCTTATCAAAAGCAAGGGGGGCCCAAAGATATTCGGGCCCCCCTTCCAAAAATCGAACCGTGGTTCCTACGCCCCTGGGAATACATTTTAAAAGCTTATTTATGCAGCACAATTCACATAAAAAAGACTGACTGGAAGAAGACTCTGATTTGCCCAGCACGTTGCCCTCTGGGTTTTTGATGTCCAGCGGAACATCAATGTCAGGGTCATCTTCATGTGCCATGATCCTGAAACACCAAACCAAGAAAACTGTCTCAGATACTCTGATAGTCCATCCTGAAATAAGTTTCTATTATATATACAGCTCATTTATGCTCCAAGCAGATGGGCACATACAACACTAAGGATAGTTTAGTTTAGTTTAATCCTCTTTATTCCCTGGGGAACATAGGGCTGCAACCACACTCCGCCAGCGCACTCGGTTCTGGGACGCCCTCTTTAGTTCGGCCCACGTCGTTCCGGCGACCTTGGCTTCAGCGTCCGTACTCCTCCGCCAGGTCTGCTTCGGTCGGCCCACTTTGCGCTTTCCCTGGGGGTTCCAATCAAGGGACTGCCTGGTGACATTTGATGTTGACTTTCGCAGAGTGTGCCCGATCCATCCCCATTTCCTTTTCTTGATCTCCTGCTCGATGGGGACCTGTCTTGTTCCCTCCCAGAGGTCTTGGTTGGTGATCACCAGTGGGTATCTGATGTTGAGAATGTTGCGGAGGCATCTGTTGATGAAGGTTTGCAGCTTGTGGGAGCTTGTCTTGGTGGTGCGCCATGTCTCCGAGCCATAGAGTAGGACCGACTTCACATTTGAGTTGAAGATCCGGATCTTGTTTCGCAGGGATAGGGCTGTGGATTTCCAGATGGGGCGCAGAGTGCGAAAGGCATGTCTGGTTTTGTTGGTGCGGCTCTTGATGTCCTCGTCCGTTCCTCCATCCTTGCTGACAACGCTGCCGAGGTAGATGAACTTGTCCACCTCTTTGATGTCTTCCTGGTGCAGCTGGATGGGGTCGTGCTGTTTGTGGTTGACTCTCATGACTTCGGTCTTGCTGATGTTGATCTTGAGGCCGGTCTTCTCAGCTTCTTCGGCGACTCTGTTCAGCTTCTCCTGCGCATCTTGTTGTTTGTGGGAGAGGAGGGCGATATCGTCCGCAAAATCCAGGTCCTCGAGCTGTTTGCTGAAGGTCCACTGGATCCCTGTCCTCTTGCCGTCGGTGGCTTGCCTCATGACCCAGTCGACCACCATCAGGAAGATTGTGGGTGAGAGGATGCAGCCTTGACGAACGCCGGTCCGTACTGTGAATGGTTCTGTCAGTTTCCCGTCGTGGATTACCTGGCAGGTGGCATCTTCGTACAGCTGTCGGATAATGTTGACAAACTTTGGTGGAAAACCGTAGTGAGACATCAGCTTCCAGATGACCTTCCTGTCAACACTGTCGAACGCCTTCTGGAAGTCAACGAAGGTGCTGTACAGGGGGGTCTGCCACTCCAGGGACTGCTCGATGATGATCCTCATCGTGGCTATGTGATCAGTGCAGGATCGGTCGTTGCGGAATCCTGCCTGTTCCTCCCGGAGTGTCTTGTCCAGCACGGTCTTCAGCCTCTCCAGGATGATCCTGGTGAGAACCTTCCCTGGTATGGACAGGAGCATGATGCCTCGCCAGTTGCTACAGGATGAGAGGTCCCCTTTCTTTGGCAGCTTTACCAGGTGTCCCTTCTTCCAGTCTTGTGGCACGCTCTCGCTCTCCCAGATCTTCCTCAGGAGCGGGTGCAGCATGTCGGTGGAGGTCTGGATGTCGGCCTTGAGGGCTTCTGGTGGTATGCCGTCGGGGCCTGCTGCTTTGCCAGACTTGAGGGACTTGATGGCTTTGATGATCTCTGTCTTGGTGGGGGGTTGGTGCTGATGTCGAGTAGCTGGGCTGCCGGTTGGTATGTCTGGTGGGACTGGTGGTGGAGGCCTGTTGAGCGTTTCCTTAAAGTGTTCAGCCCACCTTGTCCTTTGGTCTTCCTCTTTCGACTTTGGTGATGATTTGTCCGTTCTTGTCTTTGACTGGTCTGGTGGGGTTGTTATTTTTCCCAGAGAGTGTCCTTGTTATTTCGTATAGCCGTTTCATGTTCCGTTGTCCCTGCTGCTGTTTCTGCTTCTTCTGTGAGGTCGTGATGAAGTTCCTCTTGTCGTTCCTTGCGCTCCTCTTGACCTGCCGGTTGACGTCCCAGTATTGAGCCTGCAGGTCGCGCTTGTGGTCTTGGTCGTCAGTGTGGTTGATCAGGTCTTTCAGGCGTTTCCTCTCTGTGATGAGGTCCCAGGTGTCAGATGTAAGCCATTCTTTGTGTTGTCTCGTCTTCTTTTCCCAGCCACTTCCCTGCATGTTGCTGTCCAGGTTTCTCGCAGGTCATGCCAGTGCTCCTCGATTGTCTCTTCAGGTAGTGTGTCGAGAGCGCTGAATCTGTTCCACAGCTCACATCTGAAGGCGTTGGTCTTGACGCTCTCCTTCAGACTGTGGCACGTTGTACTTGTGGGATGGTCTGTCCGCCTGGTCTCTGTTGGCCTTCAGCTTGATCTTGATCGCTGCAATGACGAGGTGATGGTCTTGAGGCTGCATCAGCTCCCCCGCTTTGCTTGGACGTCCAGCAAGCTTCTTCGCCACTTCCTGCCGATGGTGATGTGGTCGATCTGGTTTACAGTTCTTCCGTCCGGTGATGTCCAGGTGGTTTAGTGGATGGTCTTGTGGGGGAAGATGGTGCCTCCGATGAACCAGGTCGTTGGTAGTGCAGAATTCTGTGAAGAGCTCTCCGTTCTCGTTCTGTGTCCCCTGTTCCGTGTTTGCCCATGATGAGTTCTCTGTCTGTGTTGTCGGTGCCCACTTTGGCGTTGAGGTCTCCCATGAGGATCTTCAGGTCTCTTTCTCGGTGCTTTGTCGAGGACAGGCTTGGAGCTGCTCGTAGAAGTTTCTCCTTTTCTTCCTCGATTCGCCACGTTGGTGGGGCCGTAGCACTGGAGGATGGTGACTTTCCTGCCTTAGAGTTGAATCTGGCGCTCAGGATCCTTGGTGACACTGGTTCCCAGGACAGTAGTGCTGTGTTGCCTTCAGGTGTCATCAGCAACGCTACTCCGTGCATGTGTGGCTGGCCGTCTTCGTGTCCGGAGTAGAGGATGGTGTCTCCGGAGGTGAGTCGTGTGCGTCCTGTTCCTGTCCATCTTGTCTCGCATAGGCCGAGCAGCTTCAGATTGTATCTATGCATTTCTTGGCTCACTTGTGCTGTCTTTCCTGTTTCATATAGGGTTCGGATGTTCCAGGTCCCTATCCTGGCTTTGGTCTTGGCCGTCAGAAGAGTAGTCGGCGCACTGGCTTCCCGAGGGCTTTCACCAGCTCGCGTCATGGGCTCTACTAGAGAGGACTCTTCCTGGACCAAGTTGCGTTGTAGATCGGTGGTTGTAGTTTCTGTAACGTGTTCTTTTTTTAAAGAGTTGGGTTGTTAGCCCTACTCAAACCCCCAACCTGGAGGACCAGTGAGTGCGCTTCGTCTGGCCTCTACCCTTCGACCTGTCCAGCATGGGTGGCCCTACCGGAGACGAATCTCCCGCCGGCATAGCTCTCGGGGTCATGGAGACACGCAAGCCCCATCTCCAACGGCAAGGATGCACTCATCGATGGGGACACTAAGGATAAGATTATTTATGATCCCAAATGAGAAATTAGTGTCTGTACACAATACCAACAGTCACATGCAATAACTATTTAAAGTCTAAGTGTGATACTGATAGAGGCCACAATAATAATGAAGTATATTATTACAGCTACACACACACACACACACACACACACACACATGTATACACGCATGCATTTAAAAGACAGAAATTAGCAATAACACTTTTAACAGCATGGCGATGGGGGGTGGAGGGTGGGGGGGGAGGGGGTGTTACTCATGTGCTCGTTCGTGTCATTTGAAACAGCAATAGCTCTGGGGATGGATGGGCTGCAAGGATAGGATTGCACTCATTTGCACTGTCAAATAACAGCGTTGGAAGCGATGGCAAACCATGGTTCCACCTCAGTTCACATTCCTGAAGTAGATGAGTAATTCAACCAACAAGTATTTGCCTGAGTTGACAACTGATATGTTCAACTCTCAGTTTATTATCTTACCAGTCCATGGCAATCTGCACACCCTTGTAACCTGTCTTTGCAAGCGCCTTCTCTCTGAAAAATAGAACATGCAGATCTATGCGCAGTTCTGATGCAGTTTAAGCACTTGGACCTTACAAGATCAAACATAAGATTACTTTACAGGTGAAATCATATGAATGTACATTTGTTGTTGCTGCTCTGAAGAAGCCCACATGCTTGATTATGAAGCTTCTCCACTACCCCGTTGGCCGTACTTGTGTTTTTCCTGAAGTTGTGAAGTTCCCCAGTGGTAAGTATGCGGCTTCAATGCCGAAGCAAATATTTTCAATACAACTCACGCTCTGTGTCGGGGAAACCCCATCTCCACTAATGTGTCAGCGTCTGTCGGCATGGTTGCTTCTTCTATCACAAAAACAAACTTCTTAGAAAGGTTTCTGTTTCTGTGCAAAGCGGACTGCCATCCAATGCCTGAATCATGCCTGCACGAAAGAGTTGACCAAGGGAGGTTACCCAAGGCAAAGTACACCCGTGAAAATTTGTTACTTACACCCCCAGACAACACATGATTTTACATCGCATAGTACCAGCTGAACGCTTCCTTTATGTGTGCAATGTATCAAACTCTTCATTGTAAATTTTGCAGACAGGACGATCAAAGAATAGAACACCTATTTTGGCGTTGCACAGAAGTAACAAATCCTGAGATCCGCAGTCAGTACATGTATCTACTAATATATATTTGCATATATTGCTTTTTAGTCTTTTCCTATTGATTTTTATTTTTGGTTGTGGATGTTTAGGGGTATTTGTCTTTATTATTTTATCTACATGTTTACGGATTGTATTATTACGGATTATTTGTATGTTTTTATCTGTTTACTGATGATCTGGTTGTATTAAATTTCAAGTTTGTTATTGTCCTGTTTTGTGTGTCAATGTGTGTGTGTGTGTGTGTGTGTGTGTGTGTGTGTGTGTGTGTGTGTGTGTGTGTGTGTGTGTGTGATTATTTGAAAAGCACAAAAATATGAATAATAAATAATATTTTTTTAACTGCTCGACCACAGTACGCTGAGCCGGTGTGCCGGCAACGCCCCTACCTCAAGTTCTCTTGAAATAAACAGTCCGGCGAAAGGGCGGCTTTTCCCTGTCTTACATGAAGAAGACCCCCCACCCCACCCCCACCCCCCAAAAACACACACAAAAAAACCGAAACAAACAAATAAACAAAAACTGACAAACAAGAGACTGGAAAATGACAACACTGATCCACTGACAACAACAAACACTTACAGCACTGCTTTGCAGGTACGCTGGCGGATGAATCTAGTAGAAACTTTAGTTCTGTTTCCATGCCATTTTAAGTACATTTGTGCATGGTAATTAATGCACTGCTATTTCTTAGTTCATGTATTTTGTAAAATTGTAGGAGCCCGCTTTGAAATGGGAAATAACTCCTCCGAATGTACGTCGATTTGCGTCTTCCGCGGTAGCTATAAGCTATCATGACATCCGACCCGGTTTAGGGTCAATCAGCCGTTACTAAAAAGTAAAAAAAAAGAAAAAAAGAAGAAGTCAATATTGTATTCCTTTCTGCCAAGGCTTATCGGGACTGATGTGGAGGAATGGACAAAGCAAAACGGACAAGACATAAATGCTGCAACAATGATGATATTCAACAGAAATATACGATGTGCACAAACAGACTTGAAACTGTAGAGAAACAAAAATAGCACATGTACATTGGCAGCAGCAAAACGAGCTTTTATGAGACCAAACTACATGTGTGTTGACTGACTGAATGAGCGTCTGATGATAAATCGCCATACAATATAGACCTGGCCCACCGGACGTTTCTCGGTCTCCGATAAGCGTCAGTAAAGCCGGCGATGGGACAGAGTTGCCTAAACCGGGATAATACACGGCTAACTTGATGGGTACGTCGACCCGGGGTGCCGATTAAATTTTACTGTCTAAGTTGCTGTGGCTGATACTGATTAGTGACGCCGACTGAGGGCACGGCCGCGGCTTTGGTCAGTGAAAGTCGGACCAGGTGTGCCGCTTCGCAGTTTGTTTTTGTTCTATTCTGTTCTCTCTTTTTTTTTTGGGGGGGGTGGGGTGGTGGTGGTGGTGTTGTTTTTCTTCAGTTTGTTGTGTTTTGTGTTAGTTCAAGTTGTTTGTTGCTTTTTTATTGGAGGGGGGGGGGGTATTATGCGAGTGGGTGGGTAGGTGTTTTGGAGTTTAACGTGCTTTTCCACCACGTATTTTTAATCAGTTACGCGGAGGCAAAACGCAGCCTCAGTTTCGAGAGGGATATTCCTCAGTGGCTGAAGACTGAATAGAATGATTTCAGTGGGCCGGGCGTGGCGTGGTTTATGCCAAAGCAAAAGAGAATGAGTTAGTTTAATTTCATAGCAACTTGATCAGCTGAGTCGTGTGAACTGAATAGCTACACTGAGGCTGACTAGGGAGGCTGTTCCGGCAGACGATGTCAGTACTTACGCGCGGGGTCTAAATCAGTCCTAGTGATCCGGCCACAGTGAAAGCCGAGGAACTTGAATGGCAAAGACAGAAAATTAGAGTTTAGTTCAGTTGAAGATGGCCTCTCTGCGCTCGGAAAAGTCCAAACGAACTCCAACCCCATCTCCCAGTAATCTTCCCAGCCTGTGTCGTCATTGCCGGACTGAGACACTACTGAAAGACCAGGTCTTCTCATCAGGCCAGGTCAATATCCCCCCAACCCTCCCCAAACAAACGCACCCCCCAAAAACAACAACGACAACAACAACAACAAAACAAAAAACGAAACAACTAACAAAAACAAAACAAAACTGACAACAAAAAACAAAACAAACAACAACAAACAAACAACAACAAACAAACAAACAAAACAAAACAAAACAAAAAAACCCAACTGAAACAAAATTAACACACACACCAAACTGAAAAACAAAACAACCCAAAAGACTGAAACTGAAAAAAAAACCACTGACAACTTGCAAACAAAAAAAAACCCCACACAAACTGACCCCCCCCCCCCCCCCCCCAAAAAAAAGAAAAAAGAAAAAAAAGCAACAACAAAACTGATTGAAAGACATGACAAAAACTATGATAGAATAGCAACAACGCTGAAAACAACAACAACAACAACAACAAAACCAAAACACCACCATCAACAATAACACTGTGAAAACCTCATCAAAAGAGCGTGACCCGGCTGACCGCCGGCGGGCTCATCGGAATCAGTCACTGAACTTAGTCATGATCACTATAAGTAACTGTTGACAGTGTTACCATGTTATACAAGTTTAATTACAAGTCTTCACTCCGAGCAAGCAAAGATCGCACACAGTACAATAATTATGCAGGACAAACTGCTCACAGGTTCCGAAGCGGGTGGCACAAAAATGACAACATTTCGCAGGTGACACATCTGTATGTACGCAATCGATGAAACCGAGCGCGATGCCTTGGACGGACGGCCTATTTTCCTAACAATTTGTCGGCGCTTGCACACTTTGACAAACAAAACACAAACAAAGATTTTATTCTGACACTTGCCAGTGCAAGAGTTACAAATAATATGCTTTCCCGATCCTCTAAGCTACAAATGCTATGCAGTGAGGGGCTCGGGGGTCGAAGAAGCAACTAATTACTGCGCATGCGCAAAGCTTATGCATTTCTGACGGGTTTGCAGAATATTCACATTACAACTTCCGTGAGATTTTTTTATACAGTACTTGCGTATTCCTGTGGATTTTGTCGGCGTTTTGCGGATGGTACAGGAGCTAGATGCCTTCCACACGTTCAGATACCGATAGACTGGATCCCTAACTGTTCGTCTGTGTCGATCAGCGAGCGACTCGAGCCGAAAATGGTTTATTTCAACGGGTCCATCAAACTGAAGATCTGCGAAGCCGTGGACTTGAAACCTACGAACTTCTCCACTCGCTTTGTGCAGATGGGTCCTAGCAAAGCACCACCCATTCTAGACCCTTATATCAACATCGATATAGATGAAGTGTTTGTGGCACGGACTTCTACCAAGGCGAAGACGATGAAGCCTGTGTGGAATGAGGATTTCACTACGGAGGTGCACAACGGGCAAAATGTTAATTTGACAGTGTTTCACGACTCAACCATTCCACCGGACGAATTTGTTGCCATCTGCACCATTTCCTTCGATGATTTAAAGGATAAAGCAGATTTCTGGGTATGTATGATGCATTTTTCACTTTGTTTTGACGGTGACATGGGCCAGACTGCCCACACTGAGCCCAGGTGCCGATTCATGGAGACGGTCTATTTGTCGATGCCATTCTAATATCTCGCCATTTCTCGGACATATTTCACCAGAACATTTTCAGATTTTCATACTGTCAGCTTTATGGGGTGTTTGTTTTGTGTCTGCTGGACCGATCATGGCGAGAAAATGTATATTATATGGCCGATCAGGCTGCTGACACGGGGAGTAAGGGATGTCTTGACGTCTGCGAGTGTTGGTATTGTCAGGTGACCGTGTTTTTGGTGTTGCAGGTCGACTTGGAACCGAGCGGCAAGGTACACGTTGTGATTGAACTCAACGGCTCGAGTTCGGAGGGTGAGTGAAAAGAGCATTTCTTTGTTATCATTAGCATACGCATTCCACACTCGGTGCTTCAGTGTGACCCCCATAGGTGTTGGTATTGTGATCCCCCCCGTTCTTGAGGAAGAGTTGTTATGGAGGGTAGAGCAAGCAAAGGGCCATGGGAGGAAAGCGAGGTTGATGCGGAATGAGCCTAGCTAGTGCGTGACGCGCGCTCTATCCCAGCCTCGTCTGTCGCTGCCACTGCCACTCACTGGCCGCCTCCCGCACACTGCTTATGCTAATGAGCAGCTGGCTGGTTGATATTGGTGCCGTGCTCAGTGCTGAGCTGCCATACAGGCGCTGCCCAGTGCAGTATAGCACGGCGCTGGTGGCGACACCGGCACATAGGCTGCCTCCCTGCCTGCAGTGACACTCTCCCTCAGTGTGTTACAACAGTGCCTCTTTTGTGTGCTGCTCATGATGTAACATTCCATCCCCTGTCTGCAACACACTAGGGCGCCTTTCAGTTTCACCGGCAGTGCAGTATAGCACACTTCCAAGATAATCTCGTATGCTCTTTCCCACCAGATAAATTTGGCCTCCCCTAGTACAGCCCCATCCTTTTCCGGGTTTGGGCAGGGGTTTGTATTCTTGGGAGTGATAATTAAATTGATTTTGATTGCATGTTTGTGTGTGGTCCCAGCCATGATCAGAATATATAGCTTACACACATGAGTAAATGTACTGTTTTACTACCATTGCATGATAATTCTTGTACATTGTATGTATCTTTCTGCAACTCATCAAGACAGGAAATTAGTTTTGGGGTTTTTTGAATATAACTGAAAGGTAAACTGGGATTAGTAGGATAGATGATGTGTGGATTTCCTAGTTTCTGCAAAAATGCCAAGTTTCAATGATTAATTGGTTTTCTGGGAATGAATTTCTAATTTCATTAAGTCAGTGCCACTTCATCATCAGATTTGGCTTAAATGTCTTCTTGTCCAATGTGGAGAGCAGATATTAACTTTGAAATATAAGGGAAATTTACAAATGTATGCAGAGTGCAGGGATAATCATGGCCTGAGGTGTGTATGTGTGGGGGGGGGGTGGGGGGGTGGGCAGGGGGAGTTGCTCTGCCCAGTGATCAGTATTTTTGCGCTGGCATGAATGTTGCTACTTGACAGCCACTGGCATAAACCAAAGACAGGTGTTGGACAGTGCACTAGTCATGCGTCACTGAGTTTGCAATCCATATCACCCCCAGAAATTGTGTGTGTGTGTGTGTGTGTGTGTGTGTGTGTGTGTGTGTGTGTGTGTGAATTTAATTTTTTTGACACAGTGTCCTTGAGCTCTCTCTGAAGTCACTCAAAGTCATAACATTACTCCGGCAGTGAGAATTTTTATACAGTATTGAGAATTGCCTTAGACGCAGCTTCTGTGGCTGAGGAATGGATTGATCATTGCTATGAGTGATTTCAGAGTGGGACATGATGAGTGCACAGATAGTGACGATTTGGCCAGGTTCGTGATGGTCATCTCTATTGTTAGGATTGACACTGACAGGTGACAGGTGATTTATACATTCATGTATACATGTATGTATACATGTAGTTACAGGCCACTTACTACGTTGTGTACAGTCACAGAATAAGTAGGGTGATATTAGTGGTAGTGATTGTGCTCAGGGGAGGGGAGGGGGGTCCAGGGGTTCCTGCCCCCCCCCCCAACAAAAAAAGAAAGAAAAAAAGGAAAGAAAAAAAAAAGAAAGTATGAAATAAAAACATTGTTTGACTATTTTATAAAGTCAGACATAACCTTTTGTTTGAAAATGAAAGCAGCGAATTCCATCATGAGGTGTGAGGAAAAACCTCTAAAGCTAACCCAGGGGCTCTCCCCCTCCCCCCCCCCCCCAAAAAAAAAGAAAAAAAAGAAAAAAAGAGAGAACATTTTGTGACTATAAAATCTTGTTACGAATGCTGAGAATTGTATGGATGCTGTTTGCATTATGAGGTTTTAGGAGATGCCTGTAGAATCAAGGCGGCCCCTCGGCCCTGGCCGCAGTTTGGAACCCCTGCTCCATTAGTACTTGATCCGCCCCTGTGTGCTGTCCTGTTAGAACTGCAGTGACAGTGTTGGTATTATAGTGGCTTGTGGTTCCCAAAATGACATTTTCCTTCAGTGAGTAGATCTATACAGGACCACGCAGTGATGAAATTTCACTTTCACTAGTTTCAGTTTCACTAAGATCAAGAATGTTTACTGTTTATGACAAAACAAACACAAGGTGCATTTTCCTCTCCACCCAGGCACCCTTCCTCTCACGAACGGGTGCTAAGCTTGCACCCTTGTTTTAAACATACCCCCCCCCCCCCCCCCCCCCCCGGTGCAGGCAAACAAGAGGCTGCTTGTCTCCTGGATAATTAGCATGTGAACTGCAGATTGACAGCAACACCTAGAGTTAAAACATCACATTTCTCTTTTTCCCCCCAGCGACACCACCTCTCACAATTTCTCAAACTTTTTCCCTTTCATTTCAACCAGGTCATTTGATTACATGTACCTAATTCAGTAATTGTTGTACGATTGCATCATGCCACACGTGATGAAGATGCAGACACTGCACCCTGTGGAAATGTTTGTTCGCCCACACATTCCAGAGGTGCAAACTTTGGGTTGTCCTGTTCAAACAGATACTTGGAGTTTAGAATTCCGCTTGATCCTGATGACATGAAGTGGGTTTACAGTAACGGTGTAACACACTAAACAGGGCGTCATTCACTCCGTACATACATCATCACCAGCATGCATTTTTTTTCTTTCAGTTACATACCGTATGCATACATGTACTGTTCTGTTTATGTCAGTTTTTATGATATTGATTGACCATTTCACACTTCAGGTTTGTTGTTGACTGAGGCAGTGGTGGCCTTTTGCCATGTGAAGATAGAGGTGGGTTGGGTAAGGGGGTAGAGGGTCACAAAAGTATGCTACCATAGTTCAGGTCAATTTCAAATTGATCCTGAACTCCATGTGATATGTGGACTGCATTCCTCTTGTCCGTGTGGTCAAGCTCACACACTGAGTCTTATCGTGTGGCTTGCAATGATGCTTATTGCAGACTAGTATACTACAGTGTAGGTTTCCCAGTTTCCATTTTTTTGGGGGTCATATTGCTGCTGATCCACAAGTTTGGGGTATTTAAATTTTAATGTGAAACAGTCAGCTTGCAATTTCACTCTCACTCAATTCAGTGAACTTCAGTGAAAGTCTTTCCTGTTTACCTGTATTAGTAAAAATAAAATGAGCAAGGTTAGCCTGTTCATGTGTGTGTGTGTGTGTGTGTGTGTGTGTGTGTGTGTGTGTGTGTGAGTGTGGACATTACATAGATCTATACTTGTATAGATCTAGTGTTCCTTGTTCCTTGAGAAGTTTTCCTTCTGCTCAAAGTTGTGCACTTTATGGTTTTGATTTTGTGTAATTAGAATATTGATTTATGTTACCTTTCCCATGAATTTGAACGCTTTTGTTTTGTTCTGATTGCAGAAGCGATTGACACAAGTGGCTCTGCAGTCACAATGCCAGCAAAGGGTGAGCAACAATTATGATTGTCAATGTCAGTCACTGTGTGGTCTGTTGGATTGCAGCTGTCGGTCGGAAGTCAGCTGACTTCTGACTGGCCATACCATTACCAAACCCAGCCCAAATCTGACCCCTAACCATAACCCTTGTTCATGCTGATTTCGAACCCTAAACCTCATTTAACCTACAGTACTATTTCTAAGCCTCATTCAAAGTGGGTTACTAACCATAAACTTCCTTCAACCTACATTACTAACCATTGGCTATTCGTAGACCTCCGCAGATCAGCCACTCAGAAGCCAGCTGACGTCATAGTTATAGTACATGTATGTATAACTGTATATTTTCATGAAGGTCAGAATCATTGGGTCATGATGGAAGTTTAAAAAAACAAAACAAAACATTTTATGAAGCTCTGGAAGAATATGTCTTGGATGGGAACGATTGGAACGAAAGATTGAAACATTGGTAGCAATGGGAGGCATTGGATTTGGAGTTTTTTTGGCAGTGAGAAACGCCCAAACATTTGTGAATGAACCATTCAAATAGTGAGCCAGAAAAGCTTTTGCCATTGTAGTTTGCCAATTAATGGAATAAATTTTTTGCACAATCCATGGCTTCATATTCGTGGCAGCTATAGGAGAACATGTTTCGGCAGACAGTAAAAGTACAGAACATTTGTCCTGAATATTGTCCATTGTGGCACAGAAATGATGGGACACATGTCTGCCTTGGTAGGAAAGTTGTCAGACATTTCGAAAACTCGTCAGTCTTTCTGACCAGTGTCCGACATTGATATGAAAAGCTGCATAATCCCTCATTTACTTAGTGTAATTTATACAGTGTAGTTGATTTGGGGAATTTTCTGAGTACACCATAGTTTCAGTCACCGCACACAGTCACTCAAGCCTTGCAGATTTTGCCTGTAACTGTAAGGTACATTCATTTCAGTTACCGAATTCAATTCAGTTTCAAACCTTTTAATTACCAACAGATTGGCAAAGGGATTTTGCTGTTGGCCAGAAAATGATTGTGTGGTTCCAGAATTACTGAAGTATATCAGCTCCTGGTTCATGTGTTTATGTTTGTCAGTTTGTTTATAATTTGTTTTTCCAAACTTTGGATGAATTGAGTGAATTTTTCTTTGCATGCCGTGCGTGTGCCATTGTCATTGATTTAATCTCCTAGTGTCTGTAAAGCTTCTAGTTTTAAATTACACTAACATCATTACTTGCCCCTTATTTATTTCATTTTCACAGTCTAGTGTCTACCTTGAAACGCAACATCCGTGACCCAATTATTGACACAAAATAAATGTGGATAAGTGTTTCCTGTGGTTTTGGGATAATAATCCTTCTGTGAATAACTGAGAACACATGAAATGGAAATGGCATAGAAACTACATTGATTTCATTTGAACTTTTAGTTTCCCAGGTAAAAGCTCTATTAACCGTTATCATTTATGGATTACATACTTTTGTTGTATTTTTGTTAAATTCTGAAAATCTGTAGAGGTAATGCAGGTTTTGCATCCGCACTACTTTGAAGTAAAATTTGCACAAAAATTGTAGTTCCCAGTTGTTTTACTTCAGCAGTAGGCTAGATGCAGACATCAAATTAAAATCTGCACAGTCTAGCTCCCATTGTAAAGCAGGATTATGCATTTAGTTTTTGAAGTGTTAATGTGGATAACTGTTGCCTTATTTTGTTTTAGTTTGTGAGGAGGAAGTTTTGCCTTTGAACATTATCAAAAGTGAAATTGTGTTACACTGCAGTGTTTTGCTTGTTGAAGTTGAACTGTTCTCTCTTTTTTTCTTTTTTTTTTCATGGTTTTGACTTCCCTTTGATACTAATAATAGTTTTTACACTGTGATTGAAACAGGAAAATATTCATAAAATGAATAGTAATAGTACTACAGTAATAGTATTGTGTATTTATAGGCACTTTACCCAGTTTCCTGGCTCAAAGTGCTGCAAAATGAACACGAAGCGCACACTCGCTTGAATTACACACATTGTGTCAAACACCAGATATATCAAACATTACTCTTACATGGTGGAAGCGGTCAGCTCAGCTACATAGGTGCTGGAGTTTAGATCTGTTTTGAAATTTATGGGGTTGAACATTTCCAAAACAGAGGGGTGGGGGGGATGGAGTGCCTGAAGAGAGCCCCAGACGATCGGCTAAATGAACTGTGCTATTGCTTCATTTGAAAATTTTGATACCCCAAGTAGGACTGAACCCTATTCTCTTGCACTGGTAACCTCTACACCACTGACCACTGTGAATGGGTGTCACGCATACATAACCAGCTCTAGACATACGTAACACAGTAGTACATTCCATTTTATTATTTTACTTCAGCAGAAGGCTATAGCAGCACACTGTTGAAGTTTCCCTTGGTTTTGCGCTGACAGTGTCAGGTGCAGTGTCTTTGACATTTAATTATCGCAAGCAGGCATGACGGTTTGGGGTGTGGCATCCCAGCCCAACCCAACCAGTTGGGTAAAAACAGGACGATTGGATCAATTTCTGTGTCTGTCGATGCTGGTGCTTCTGAGAGCATTTTGTTTTCAGAGACGTATCTTCAGACACAACAGCCCGACGGGTCAATACTGGTAGAAGTCGGTGCTTGCGGCTTAGCCTGTTGCTCCCAAACCTGATAACATTCCTGGCACATAGACGTAAATTTAGCACGCCGTTGATATTTGCTGTACGTTAAATGTACACGTATACATGCAAGTGGATTGATCTTATAGATCTGTATAAACCCACAGTGCTGTTTATCACTGTTTTGCTCTAGATGTGTGGTATGACTATTAAGCATTAAAAGGGCAAAACTGGTGTTATTTCCTGTCCTCAGTTTCCAAATAATGTTGCTGTGCACATAAGAAATCGAAGGCAGTGGTCTGCAGTGGCATTCCATGTCCAAGTGCAGTACAAATAAAATTAAAATGCAGCAACACTAACCAAGCCAACAGTACTATAATAATATCACAAAGTCTTAAAAAGAAAGAAAGAAAGAAAAAAAAAACCCAAACACCAGTACCACTAGCAAGCACCAAGTAGAATTGCCGATACATGACAAAGGAGCGGTTTAGTTTTCTTAAATGGAAAAGTGAAGTACTGAACCACTGGTGTGTGTGTGTGTGTGTGTGTGTGTGTGTGTGTGTGTGTGTGTGTGTGTGTGTGTGTGTGTGTGTGTGTGTGTGTGGTTGACTGACCGCCACTGTGTACATCACTACATGTACTAGACATGAACACAGACTTTCAGTCTGCATGCTGCCAGTTTGATGCACAGATGCATTTGCCATTACATGTACTATGCAGTAATAAAAGAGTAGTTTTGCTTGCACAAAACAGTTGCATTGTTTAATGTTGTTAATCTCCATAAACTTTACACCAGGCATGTGTGTGTGTGTGTGTGTGTGTGTGTGTGTGTGTGTGTGTGTGTGTGTGTGATAGACATTACGCACAGTATAGTATGGTTGTAGTGGATAATGAATTAGTTGTTCCTGCATTACAGCTGAGAAGAAAGAGAAGGTGTTCAAGGAGAAAGAAGGCTTTCGCCGGCGTGGTGCCATGCGTCGCAGGGTTCACCAGGTCAACGGGCACAAGTTCATGGCCATGTTTTTCCCTCAGCCAACCTTTTGCTCACTATGTAAAGATTTTATGTGGTAAGTGATAGCATGCATCACATGTGCAGTCGCATTTGTTGAGCGTGAAAACATGTCCACAGTTTTTCCCGGTTTCACGCGAAATTTCTGAACCGTTGAATCTGCAATTCAAATCAAGTATACTGACACTCCAGTGACAGTTATAGAAAAAGCCTCTGTCACTTTGGGAAAACTGGACCTAGTTATGAAGCAGGACTAGTTGCAGAAAGATAGCTTGGGGTGACCAATCCTGTGATTTGTCATTAAGAAAAAAAAACCTCTTCGAAATAAAGCCAGTAGAAGTTTGTCTCCAAAAGAAAAGTTTACTGAAGGAAAGGTTAGTTGAAATTAATTATGAATCCTACGTAAATTTTGTCGCCGAGAGAAAAAGTGGATTTTAGTTAAAAGGCCTATTGTTCATCACTAAGAGTAAGACTAAGGAAAAGCAAAAAAAAAAAAAAAACAAAAAACTTAAGTTTTCCTGTCACATAAACAACCTCTCATGTTTGTGCAGATAAATGTGTTCACTTTTGTCATTTTCTGTGGTTTGCAGGGGATTGTGTAAGCAAGGATATCAGTGTCAAGGTATGATTTCTCAATTTTGTTTTAACTTGTAGCTGCATGTACTATTGTTGCAGGTGTGAACTGAGCCTGTTTAAGGTTGAGGATGACCCTTGCATAAAATTGATCAGAAACTCTTGAAATTAGGCTCAAACACACACATCTATACCATGCAAAACAGCAAAACATGTGGATGTCCCATTGTATTTTCTAAAGTAATAGCCAAGTCTTAAAATCAGGCTTACGTACTCAGTATTTTTGTGTTTGTTTTAGTTTTTTGCTTTGTCAAATTGATACACCTTTTAGGTGTTGGCAAAATACATTTTAATAAAGTGTCTTGAATCATGAAATGAACGCTTCAGTTCTTCTTTCCAAGTGCTTGCCATTTGCTCACGCATTCCCCATCCTTAATCTCTTTTGATTGTCACAGATTGTCCATTATGTATAATGTGTATGGTGTTTTCACTTACAGTTTGGGTGATTACATATAAACTTTGTACATTCTTTGTTTTATGCTTTCAGTATGTACATGTGTGGTTCACAAGCGTTGCCATCAGCATGTAGTAACTAAGTGTCCCGGGTCTAAAGAAGTAGAGAATGAGGTAAGTCCTGTCTTCTTCTGTTATGCTACATGTAGAGTACTACTACTAGTAACCAAAGAAATGTAGATGAGGGTTAAGGTTTAACTACTGCTACTACTGCTGCTGTTAGACACATGCGCAAGGAATGATCGAAAAAGAAGAATCTTGGAGGGAGTTTGGTGAAACAGGGACAACGCAACTCTTTTCTTGTGCATAGTCACAAAGCAGTATAGCTCAGTAGATCTGTGTTAATGACAAATGGACTTGATACAGAATTTTCACCCCAGACATTGTGTGGGGAGCTAGGACAGTCAAGTGGTGGAGCGTTGAACTTCGAATACTCAGGCCGTGAGTTCAAATTCTGGCTGGGAGCCAACATTTCAAGCTGGTTTTTTTCCTTGTTGCCCCGTCTTTGATAACACTCCCAAGTCGTGGAAAGGGACGTTACACCTCTAAACAACCAACCAACCTGACAAATGTCTTTGCAGGTGAGTGGAACACGGTTCAACATCAACGTCCCCCACCGCTTCAACGTTCACAACTACAAACGCCCCACCTTCTGTGACCACTGTGGCTCTCTGCTCTACGGCCTCCTCAAACAGGGCCTTCAGTGTGATGGTGAGTGCTTCACAAAAATCTGTGCGTTCCAGGGGATGTGGGTAACATGCAGAAACCTGATTGCCACTAATGCCAGTATACCCTAGTAATGATGCTGGGCTCATTAATTTCACTTTTCTGTGCATGCAGTTTCATTTGGGTTAGTAACCCTGTTGGCACCAAGAATGCTGACAGATGAGATGATATGTCGGATGTCAAATCAGTTCTCACTTGGAGCACACACATGCATTCAGACTAACATATCTTCTTTCTGATCTGGGCATTTTCATGTCCAGACTGCTCTGTTTGACGTACAGTATGGGAAAACACCAACAACAAAAATGTAAACGCTAGGTGTGTTGCAGTCACTTGAGGACAGTTGGTTCCTTGCATTGTTTGGGCTCTTTGATTCTTAGACCTCTAATGTTTGGTCATCAGTGTGTTTCTTTCTGTTTGGTTCTGTTTGTGCAGTTTATAAAGGAACACATGTATTCCCTACTTGCCCTCCCATCTGCAAACTACACAATTGCTCTTCTGCAAAAATGAGGCACATTGTATCTCTACTCACACTGGATGAAAGTTGCACATTTTATCGTACTTCCTGATCTGTACATAAGTACTGTATTGTGGCAGCACCTTGTAGCCTGGCACTTTTAAACTGTCATCAGTGTTTAGCGGATGAAACTTCCTCCTTCTTTTTTGTATGTGGTTGTTTGAGATTTGACTGTATTGTGTGTGCAGTCTGCAAGATGAACATCCACAAACGATGCCAAAGAAACGTGGCAAACAACTGCGGCACCAACACTCGCGACATGGCGCAGATCTTCCAAGAGATGGGCATCACGTGGGACAAGATCAACCCTAGCCGAAGAGCCAAAAAGGTGGGTGAAGAATACAGCAGTGTACATCCAGTAAAATGTGTTCACATTGTAGATGTGCAGAGAACTGGGAGAGTAGAGTCCATTTCTCTCGTTTTGCTAGAGCTTCTGGTGAACCCGCAAATTGTTCGCTCTAATTGCAGTTGAAGCTCTGTTGTCTTTGAACTGCTTACAAAACATCATGTTTTGAAGACTTGTGAGGCATTTGATTTGTTGTGTTTGTTTCAGCCATCAGTTCCTGGTAGTGAATCATCTCCACACAAGTTACGTACGAACTCATCGCCCATCCCTGTTCTCCAAGGTGAGATTCCACAAATTCTAAAGAGCACAGGGATACTGACACCATGGATTTGTAAACACAATTCAGTTGTGAACAGGAACACATCACACTAACATGCATGAGTTGAAACAGCAAAATGTATATATCCTTCCCTGATTTTGCTGATCTTATCCCCCCCCCCCCCCCCCCATTTACTTCATCGTGTACCTATAGATTTATTTACTTGTTTTCCATGACACGGAACAGACCCAGATGATGATGGACAGGGTGATAAGGAGTTGCTCCCTCATGCTACAAATGATCATGGCGGCACTCCAGCTCGCTCTCCCTCTGCCGACCGGGCACGCTCCTCAGACAGATTCGGCCTCCAGGATTTCAACTTCATCAAAGTCTTGGGCAAAGGGAGTTTTGGCAAGGTCTGTCTGATTGAGTTTCTTGAGTGTTTTGGGGGATGGAACTGTCAAATGGGTGTCAAGGGTAATGATGCGTGACTGTTCAGAAGTATTTTGTTTTTTCTTTTACACAAAATTCAGATGACAGCTGGCCCATGAACGGATAACTAAATAAATCCTTCAAATCTACTGAAAACTTGTTTTTCTGACGCCGCGCAAACTACTGCAGTGCACATTCAAGGGTAGGCTGGTCTGCATGCTACACAGGCAAGAGTTCCTACAGTTCTGCCTCATTTTCTTCTCCACTCAAGTGTCTTGTTTTGGGTGCACTTGCAGGTGATGCTAGCCGAGCGGAAAGGAACAGACGACGTATATGCAGTGAAGGTGCTGAAGAAGGATGTTATTATCCAAGACGATGATGTGGAGTGTACGATGACGGAAAAACGCATCCTGGCTCTGTCTGCCAAACACCCCTTCCTGACCGCTCTCTACTGCTCTTTTCAGACAAAGGTAACGCTCCCATTCACTGGCACAGCACATTCAGTATTTTGTTTTCTCTTCAGCTCGCGGGGGATGGGAGTGTGGAGGTAGATGAGGCTAGGACTCATATTTTGTATTTAGTATTTATATTTGTACTTAGGATACAATGTGATTGTTTTCTGTTCCATGCGGATGCCCCTCCAGTATGGACCGGGATCGTTAATGTGCACACACTCTCAGTACAGTGGTTGTGGGTTTGAATCTTTTGTATCTTCATTTAAACAGAATTATTTTCCGGTGCCCTACGGTCTTGAGAGTCACCATCACAGTAGATGAAATATGACAAACCTCAAAATACCCACCACATGCTGATCATCAGTGATGTGACTTCTTAGGTGAAATTGGCTGTAGTTCCACCGGGATCTGTAGATCTAGGATCATGTTTCCTTACAAGCCCAGTTCTCTCTCCTGCAGTGCTCACAGTGTCTGTTTAGGTCTTTCATTCCACTGCCCGAGGTGGCAGGATGGACTCTTGTAAGTTGATTGGCTCTTTCATAAGCATTGTTTCATGTTTGCCCAAATGATCTGTCACAGGAGCGGCTCTACTTTGTGATGGAGTATGTAAATGGTGGAGATCTGATGTTCCAAATACAGCGTGCTCGCAAGTTTGATGAGCCAAGGGCAAGGTTCTATGCTGCGGAGGTGACGTTAGCCTTGATGTTTCTTCACAGGCATGGAATTATTTACAGGTGAGTGCGCTTGTGGTGACTAAAGATACATTTGTCTTTGTTGTCATCTACACACTACATATGCACCATGGACTATGTGAAGAAAGAGTCTTGCAATGTTAGGCTGATGCAAGACTTCGCAGTGGTTTGACACAAGTTACTTCTTTTGACACAAGTTACTGTTTTTGATTCATAGGTTAAGCGCATTCAATAAAACGTTTTTGGAAACATTGTTGTTGGCCAGAAAGTTGTATTCAGACTTTTGAAAATACACTGCACCCAGATGAGTGTTTTGTTGGCGGTAGAGGTGCTCGCCAGAACGCTCCCAGGGTCATCAGATTGGCCTTTTCCACCCCCTTCGTCTACCATATGATTTGAAAAAAAAAAGAAAAAAAAAAAGTTTGATTTGGAAATTGGTGTGTTTTGCAGAGATCTGAAACTAGACAACATCTTGCTGGACGCAGAGGGCCATTGCAAGATCGCAGACTTTGGCATGTGCAAGGAAGGCATGATTGAGGGCAAGCTGACACAGACTTTCTGTGGAACACCGGACTACATTGCCCCTGAGGTAAATTTGGAAACAAAACTTGTCAGTTCTCTGTGTGTGTGTATGTGTGTGTGTGTCCGTATGTCTGTGTGTACATGTCCATGAGTGCAGTCAAGGTATTAATCAAGGTCTTGAAGCAGATAAGCAGTCATTTGGTGGTGCAAGATACAGCTTGCACTGTCTCCCCACTTCTGTTTCTACAGTGTTCCTTTTAGAAGATTGCCAAATGAATGCACTTGACACTGACTGCATTTTAGACTAGGGGGAGACCACCATACAATCTGTGTGCATTGTCAGAAGTTTTTTTTTTTCTTGCCACAGCCTTGTACTCTCCAGGGTATCTTGAGAGATTTGGACGGAACAGTTTACAGGTTGAATTTTGAAAATGTCCCTGTTGTCTTCTTGATTGTTTAGGGCATTTGAAGATTCTTGCATTCTGGAGACGTTTTCTATATGTATAGTATATGTATTCATGACAGTGAACTTTGATTTGTTCCTGTGGCTTCTTCAGATCCTCCAAGAGCTTGAGTATGATGCCTCTGTGGACTGGTGGGCCCTGGGTGTGTTGATGTATGAGATGATGGCTGGTCAGCCGCCTTTTGAGGCCGACAATGAGGACGACTTGTTTGAGTCAATACTCCACGATGACGTGCTGTACCCGGTTTGGCTCAGCAAGGAAGCTGTCTCCATACTGAAAGGGGTTTGTCAGTTTTGCTCGTGTCTGAGTAATCACGTTACGCTGTATCAGCCAAAAAGCAAAATTCAAAAGAACTTCTCGCGATATGTGTCTTAGAGTGAATGTTGAAAATTTATAGATTTGTAAATTTATAAAATGTTGGAGTGTAATGGCCTTTTATTCAACTTGAGTACAAGGTACAATATGCTGACCTCTTGCTGTAACAGAAACTGTGGCTGACAACTCCATCTCTCAAAAAAGACAATGCGACACTGCGTCAGACACTTATTTTACATCACAGATATTACTTCACAGGCACCATGAAGACATTACGTCACTGATATAACACAGAGGGTGATCAAAAAGGACCATTAAGACAGACAAGACATTATGTCCCAGATATAACACAGAGGGGTGAATGCTTAGAAACAAAATAAATACAAAGTACAACCTCATAAAACCACTCGGCTACTGAAGCTTTGATTGAGGACTCTTGTGTTGGGATTTCAGATATGCAGATTGCATACAATTCAGCCAGTAGACATTTTTTGGCTAAAATATTAATAGGCCTGTGAACTTAACGCTGATTTTTTAATTATTATTTTATTTTATTTTAAACTCACTCCACAGTTCATGACCAAGAACCCTGCCAAGCGTCTAGGCTGTGTTAAGTCCCAGGGTGCGGAGAAGGCCATCTTCGTCCACTCCTTTTTCCACCAGAAGATTGACTGGGAGGGCCTGGAGCAGCGTAAAGTCAAGCCTCCATTCAAGCCAAAAATTGTAAGATAACTCTTAGTCTTCTTTCTTTTCCCTTAATTTTTTTTTTTTTTTTTTTTAAAGACAAGCAACGCTTTATCCAAAAACATCATCGTCATCATCATCATTGTCATTTTGTTTTCTTCAGTCACTTAGTATATATGGATACAGTCTCTGTCTGTCTGGCCATCTGTCCGTCCAATTGTCCATCCGTCTGTCCATCTCTCTCTCTCTCTGTCTCGCTCCCCTTCCCCCCCCCCCCTCTCTCTCTCTCAGGCTTTTGACACTCTGACAGGATTTTTGTCTGATGTGAAGAATACCACTCATTACCAGTAAATTTGCCCAACAGGACATTCTCTCGCACTTTTTCAGAGTAATTTCTGTATGTCCATTTTTCTCTGTGCAGAAATCAAAGGTGGATGCCAACAACTTTGACCGTGACTTCACGTCAGAGGAGCCGGTGCTGACCCCTGTCGACCCCAATGTGGTCAAGGCCATCAACCAAGAGGAATTTGCTGGTTTCTCATTCATCAACCCTGACTACGGCAAACTTCAACTTGAGGGTGCCGGCCTCTGAGCCACTGGGGATCCACTCTGTATCAATCATCACCTTTGTCTCCCAGCGCCCAGCCTAGCCACTGACGCCTCCCCATTTCATGCACTCGATACAGGCTCCTGCCCCTCCCTGATTCCATTCCCCCCCACCCCCCACCTCCCACCTTCCACCTTCTCCTGTACATCACATTACATTGTCTGTGACACCAAGAAATAACGGCAAAAAGGAAAAAAAAAAAAGAAGAAGAAGATGGTTACCCACTTTGTGACATTTGAGAACTACCGTCTGCTCACTTGGAAAATGAAAAGGGTGCATAGGACAAGACTGCCATGTGTAAATTTGTTTTAATTCTTCCATCGGTTGTTACTGGTAGATCATGGTACTCAAGCAGCATCCTTCATCACCCCCCCCCCCCCCTCCCCTAAAGCCCTCACCCACCCCCAACCCCCGCCCACCCCCCATTGCCCTGAAAATCATGGCACATAAATGTTGCACAGAAATGTAAGCATGATGAGTATGCTGGCAGCACATGGCAGACATTTCTGTGTGCTCGACACCTTTGAGGTCCAGAAACAAAGGAGGGAATCATCTTATTACCACAGGCATATTGGCGTTTGCTTGATGCGTGCTGCCAGCACCTGGTGCAGCAGGAGCTTTGTGTCGATGTGTACGCTGCGGTGGATGTGGCTAAAATGGAATGATCCCAGACTGTTCCTCATCTTGGAATTCAGAAGTGACACACTTTCCAGTTGCTGTTAGACGCAAGGAGGTCATGTCAGCGGAGGGTACAATGTGCAATGTGTAGGTTGAGCTACCTGTGTAGAATTGAATGCAGGCGAAATAGGACAGTGGCTTTTTCAACGGATGAATGAATACATCTCAGACGCCTCCCCACCCACTTTCCATGGTGGATGCATTTGCTTGTACCGGCACATGCACATGTTTAAGTTCATGTGGGTGAGGAGTTACTGTAGTTGTTTGTGCCACCACAGTTACCATCAGCTGGTGTGCACAGGTGAAACAGTGGCTGATCCAGGGTTTGAACACTGCAGTGAATGAGTTTCAACTAGGCTGGGTCCAGTCTGAACAGGGCAAGGTTCCAGCAAATGGCTCGTTGCTCCTGTGCTTTCAGTTACACCCTCAGACTGTGGAGTCCGAACTCTCAAACTGACTGTGTTATCATTACAACCAAGAGTCACATAAAGGTGAGAGTAACACATGAGCTGCAGCAGGCCAGTGTATGCATCCATAGCAAGCTTTCATGTGTTCAATGGATACTGTCCCAGTTGTTGCAGTCCTGGGAAGTCGAGCGAATTAGGGTTAATCAGTCAAGTATGGCTTCACAGCCAGTGGCCAGACCTGCCAGGTACACTGTGGTCTGTTGCCATTTAACTAACACTGCAAACAACATGAGCATGGAGACTAATAAGTTTTGATGATTATGACACTAGTGTGCTGAGTGTGCTCACAAGCACACAAGCACGCACAGATCACTGAGTTTTGACAGAAGCAGGAAGAAAGATGCCCGCGTTCTACTCATGACAGTTGTACTGCGCAGCAAACCCCTTTCAGGGCCATGCCGCTTCTGTTGGCCGACATGACAGCGTGATAGAAGAGAAAATACGTCGGAGGATGCTGTTTTGGGACTCATGTTCTAGGACAGGTGCTAGGATACTCAATCAGTCAACTATTGGGTCATGACAGGGCTAGGACAGGCTTGTTTCTATCCAAGTGTACGACCACCCTCACCTTTATGTGACTCTTGATACAACTCATCACTTTACCAGGATGGTTTTAGATGTAATTGCACAGTGTTACAAAGTCATTAACAGACCTGCCAATAGCTTTTGAGGGGGGAAAAAAAGATGAGTGAAATCAAAACATTGCAGAGACAATTTCCAGTCTTGACTCCCTTCTTTCTTGACAGTTTAATCCCCCCCCCCCCCCTTCTCCTCCCGCCCCCCCCCCCCCTCACCACCCTTCCCCTTTCAGTGTACATGCTTGTTCCCTTACTATTACAACACCAGAACAGTGCGTCGTACATCTGTTTCCATGCAAACTGGTTATTTGATAACGTCTCATCTTGTATTGAGAGCAGATGCAATATATTAGTGTCAACTACTTTTTCCATTCTTCATGAGAAAGAGAGAAGGGAGGAACTTAAGGAATTCCTCATTAGTGTTTTTCCCCCCATCTGTGTGTTAACTTTACTATTAATATTTTATTGTTATTACTTTTTAATTTATGTTTTTATTTATTTTAATTTTTGTTGTGGAAGGATCTGTTCGGACTCTGGTTTTCTTTCTTTTCATTTAGGAACTTGTACAAAAGCGATGATCATGCCACTGCCATATAGAGTGTTTACGGTAAATCATGTCACACATGTATCTTGTTTTCATGTCTCATGGGAAGTCTGACTACAGTACAGCACATGGTTGAATGAGAGCTTTGGAGGTGGTGCCAAGGGGAGAGAGCGAGCAAGCTTCAGCCGATTTGATTTGTTGTGTGTGCGTGTGTGGTTTTCACCTGTGACTTACAAAGGTTCTTCAAAAACTGTTTGCTCCCAGGCTACTTGTGTGTGATAACAGAGACTGTGCTGGGACCAAAGGTCATGGTCAGAAGCCAAGGTCAGATGACTGAGTCAAGGCCAGTGCATTTAGAATCAGAACCCTGTGGATCAGGATATTTTCTCACTTTTTTGTTTTGTTTTGTTTTTTTGTGTGCATACAGCCTCATCTCATGCCATTCCCTCACTCCCAACCTCTCACTTTCAGTGTATCTGGGTAGTGTGATGTCTGTCTCTGCACTACTCCACATATTCCTCAGCTCGTTAACGGCTCTTTCCTATACACTTCTGTCTGTCATTGACGTGTTGAATGTGATATTTCTCTGTTTATAAGAATTTTAGAAAGGTTTTTAAATGAATGAATTGCCAGGAGGATTACCGTGAAATTAACTTTCTTAAAAATTGTTCTCCTTCCTTTCTTTTTCCACCTTATTTCCTCTTTTTACGCAGGTCTCTATCTTGTGTGTGTGCGTGTGTGAGTACGAACTTTTCATTGGGCATCAGGCTCTGTGAACAGTGTTTGTGGTTCATGTTGGTGTTATTTATCATACACTTGTAAAGAGGACCTTGGGTCTGCTGTCTAGTCTCTTTCCTTTCTCTTTTTTTTCTCTTCTCTCTCTCCCTCTCTCTTTCTCTCTCTCTCTCTTTCTCTCAGTTTTACTGAGGAAGAAAGCAGAATGTGATAGCTTGTGAAGCGTATTCTGCCTGGCTACATTGTAGAAGTGATGTCGGTGTGAATGATGTATGGAGAACGTGCACTTCACATGTATGTTGACACAGCACCCTTTGTAAAGTAACTGTGTGCAGATACTTTTTGTGTT
This sequence comes from Batillaria attramentaria, assembly GCA_018292915.2. Lineage (NCBI taxonomy): Eukaryota > Metazoa > Mollusca > Gastropoda > Batillariidae > Batillaria > Batillaria attramentaria. The sequence goes on along the minus strand of JACVVK020000104.1, from coordinate 1,208,201 downwards.
CAGGATTGATTGTTGCTATGTTTGCATTTTATTTGCATTGGTTAAGGGGGAACATGTTTGTAAGAAATTGTGATCTGTTAGCTGTGCCGTGCGTGTGCGTAAGTGTGTACTTGTATGTTCTTTTCATCTCTCAGAAGCATCTGTTTGTACGGGTATGTAGAGAGTGGGGAGTCCAGTCAGCAATTGAATGGGTATTGTGAAGTGTTATCCTCCCCATCCTTGTTTTTTTTTTTTTTTTTTTTAAACACGCTTTATTACTTGCTTTGGTTTAAGTTTGTCATTTGCTGTCTTCTATTTTTTTATTGCCATAATATCTATTAGGTTCTTTTACAGTCTAATTACGAGTGACGATGCAGGTCATTTACACAAAAATTTGAGTCGGTGAATGCGCTAAGGAATTAAATAATTGTAATAATGATAGTATGAATTAAGATGAATTCATGACTATTATAATGGTAATTTGAATTGGTGTTTTAAGTGTTAGTCATTATTATTATTGATCACTGTAAGGGAGGAAGTTGTCACATTCTCTGATATTCGGGTTTTGTTAAAAGACATTTTTCATTATGCAGCTAGAACTGATCTATTTACTTTTATTAGTTTGAATAAAGTCATGCACTTACCACAAGAGTGTAGGCAGTGCAAAGGTAAATTTAAGTTTGCCTGGATTAACAAGAAGGTGCCAGCAGTGTGTTTTTAAAAATATGCTATGGTGCACATTCACCTTTTTCACAATCTAATTTCACAGATTCCATCATCTAAAACCTGTGTTGAGTTTCACTTTGCACTGGACTCTGAGCCGACAAGTCTTCAGGTGCAGCACATAACATCTGCTACCACCAATAATGATGTTTTCAGTGTTGCAGTGGTTTGGCTGTGTACTCCTCTTGGTCGCATAGTTTTTTCTTCTGCTGTCATTTTGACTGGTTGCGTCAGATCTGCAGCCCGGTCGTCATGACGCATCCCATGGTCTTCTCCATGGCATGACGGCTACCCCAAAGCTGCACCTGCAGCTCTGCACCCTCAGTCCAGGTTTGATGTCGTAGAGCAGGACAGATGGGCAGGACAGTATTGAAGGAGCCTACCGGTAGTTGGGTATTTTTTGTTTGTTTTCAACACAGTTCGCAGCTTCTTGTTGATCCAGGACACTTTCAGTGCGCTCTCTGTTTTATCAAATTCAAGGGTTGTGTTTGAGATAAACTGTTCACTGCATTTCAGACAGCATGTTGTAAGATCATACTCCTTGCCTGAACTGTAACACCATTGACGAACATATTTATATACAGAAAGAACTGCCAGCATAGTTTGAAAGGCTCAGAATGGGTTGTGAGGAGTCGGAACAAGAGTCAAATCAACTTTTCCCCCAAGTTTATGGCTAGATAGCCTTCGTCAGGGAACAAGATACAAAGTAACAGAAAGCAAGACTAATATCGTTTCATAGAGGAGAATCATTGTGAATCAGTCACTAAATGAATCATTTCACTAATGATTGCTTCACACTGATAATCTCCTTCATGCAAGATAAACAGCACTGTATTTGTTATTTAATTTTGCTTCTTGTCACCTGAAGAGGGAGTGTAATCCGAAAATTTGGAAATAAATTTCCCTGCAAGTGAACCAACTACTGCCTCAGTGGTAAAACTAATAGAGAACTGGCCACAGTAACTGTTTCTGTCATAAATCGAACACGCGATAGGGAACGAAAGCAACTTGGCTATCTCACAGGTGCAAAATCCACTACTGGCAAGCCAACTGAGCGTGTATTTTATGTTGGTGTTTGTTTGGTTTTATTTTTGGTTTTGTTTTTGTTAAGGGGGGCATCAACCAAACATCTCTTCTCGTCCAACACATATTTTTGTAGCCATGGGCGAGTTGGCAACACTTTCCAGCAGCCCTGCAGTGGGTTGTTTATAGTGAACCATGAAGAAGTAGTCAGCAATGGCAGAACTATTGAGATTTTAGTCATACATCTGTTTGTGAAAGTCTTTTTATGCTTGTTTTGTAGTACGCATACCTTAGGTAAACAGTATGCCTTGTCAGATTTCACATTTTGTTATTTTTAAGTTGGTTGTTGAGGTGGTAGGTAACTTGTAAGTGTATCATGTATTTGAATATCATGACGAAATTTTCTCTGTGATTTTACTTATCTATGGAAATTACACTTGAGCAGAATTTAGTTTGTAAATCATGCAGGCTTGCTGAAATTTAACTTGTAAGTGTATCATGTGAAGCATGATCGATATTTATGGCATTTAGCACGGTGCAAGTTGTTTTAGACAGCTGTTGTTTAAGGAATGGATACTTGTGTAAAACTTGCATGTGAGAGAGAGAGAGAGTGAGAGAGTCTTATACTGATATGTTGTATTGCTTTTATTTTGCTTTAGCTTTCTTCCAGGGTAAAAGCTATGAAAACTAAAGCTCATAATCATGTTTAGAATGGTGCCATTCATTGTTAAGAGACTGTACTGTAGACTACAGCACTTTGCTCATGATATTCTCACTCGCGCCTCTTGCTGTGCATCTAGCCATGCGGTAGGCAGTCAGAACTTCTTGTTAACATTTGCCGTGAATTTAAAGTCGGTTGTACCTGCCAGAAGGCAATCGTAAGACATTGGAACGCTCGTACAGGGGGCTGACTGTAGCGGGGACGGATTAGATTTGTCCTTTTGTCAGTTTAGTGCAGAGTTAACTCACTGGCATTTGAGTATATGTACATGTATGTAAAAAGATCACAGTTAATTTTGCACTGCATGTGACGTTTTGGTGCTTCAGACCTTCAATAAACAGAGCTCTAGGCAAGGTTTTTTCCCTGCTGCAAATGATCATACAGGTTGTTTGGAATGATGTCATTGGGAATATTGTAAGAGAGGGATATAAATATAGACAGGAGTCGAACTATGAACTTTTTAAAAGTAAATTGCTAGCCGAGCATCATCCTTCTATGCAAAGGGTGCCCGAGTGAAAAAAAAAAAATGTTCAGCTTAATCATAAAATGCTTTGTCTTGTGTGGGGTGTAGGAATTTAGAGAAAAGAAGGGTACGCTTGACCAAAACAAAAAAAAACAAAAAAAAACTAGACTGCTCGGACTAGAGAAGTGAGATTTTCGCACCTGGTATTTTGAGCCCCAGCAGATCAGCAAGACTCGCAAGATTTTGTTTCTTTGGGCAACAGGAAAGAAAAAAAAAATTAGTTTGGAAATAGAATGACCATTATGAATCGACACCGACTTTTTGTAACTGAGTAATTTTAGATGGACTTACTGATTAAGTTTAGATGAACTTGAATACTAAGGACTGTAAAATGCATCAAGATGTTGCACATGTGTACACAGGATAATCGTTCACAGAAATAGAATACACGTATACAGTGTTTGTGACACCTGTAGTTTTCCTTTGAGTTGTGAAGCAATTCCAAATCGTGTCCTGGTGGCAGCGCAGCAAGGTGGTTTACTTAATGATGTGTTCATACCGGTAGTTTATGTGTAGTGTGCACACTGTGTTAGTCAGTCTCCGTAGGTTATGTTTGCTGAGAGCAAAAACAAAGTTCTCTTGGTTTGGACTGTTGTATGTGCACGAGTTCTATGTGTGTACTGTTTCTTAAGCATATTCAGTGCCAGTTATCAATATGATTATTGTGATAATTTTGTTTTTGTGCCAATCAAATGGGAAAACAGTGAATGAAATTGTACCACCTGACATCAGTGGTACTGTTTTCACTTCTTTTGTTTCTTTTTAAATCACAAACCTGTTTATTTTATTTCATGTTGTTTCCTTTCTGATTACAGAACAAAACAAAAAAAATGAAGCATGTATGCTAAATTATGTGTGTTCAAAGTGGAAGGGTGCAAAAGAATTGATTGTAACTTAATGTGACTATAAACAGCATGGTTGTTTTATTTCAAACTTGTACAAATGCAATATCTGTTTAACAGTTTTAAGTTCTACTCACGGAGCCGGAGGTGTGTTTATGGCATTCATATATTTGTACTGTGCTGTGTACCTTAAGATCTGAGCAGATGTGCCACAGTTGATGATCATACCTCCCAAAGACTAGGAATTCACATTTTGTCTGTGTGGGTCGCCCGTCAAGGACGGACAAACAATTGCGTGCTATAGAGCTAAGGTCTCATTAGTATTGTGAAATCAGACACATAATCATCTTCGTCTCAGGCCTTCCCATCGCCCCCAACCCAGCCATTTCACCTTCCTCCTCCTATGACCAGTTCATCTGTCCTTCCCTCTTCTGTGTTACACTCTGTCCCGTACCACCAGTCCGTTCTCTCTCTGCCCACATTTTCATTCTGTACCTCTGGTGGTTTGCACTTAATTGTTGGCGTTTGCAGAAAGAAGTACATTTCTCGACATTCTTCGCTATTAATATTTCCTAGTCGAACTCTGTGGATCCAGGATCTAATCACGATTTTTGTTTGTTTGTTTGTTTGTTTTTCTGCCGGCGGGTCACAGAATGATACGGTGTACATGTACAACTTTTGCTTGCATAGCCTGCCAGCAACCCGTCAGTGACAGAGAAGTACACGTAGTGTTTCCACTATTCCCAAGGATATGAATGTTTGAATTTAAACATTTGTTTTAGAAGAGTATGATGATGATAATAATAATAATAATAACTATTATGTCGGTTGGACACCTTACAATGCTTTGTTTGCACTGGCTGCACACGCTCTGTTTTGTACTTATTGTGACGCTGTTGTTTTTCGTTTTCTTTGTCGATTTGGTTTTTTTTTTTTTTTCCACAGTCGGCAATGAGTGAGTGTATTAGGGATCCGTTGTAGTGAGTGTGAGAGAGTGGTTTGAGCGATCTTTCGGCCAGAATTTTTTTCTTTGTGATAAGAATAAGAGTATACTAATTACGCTGTTCTGTGTATATTTGAGATGCGGCATAGGGGGCTTGTGTACAGCGCAGATGCGGGTCAACACAGACACATGTGAACCGGGAAGCCTGTGCACGGTATCATCGTGACACACACAAGACACTCAAAAGAGTTAACACCATCCCCACGCCCCGCCCCAAGTTCGTTTGCTGAGACTTGACAGGAACAACCGCAATTTTGTGAGAAAACTAGTACCTGTATCCCTCCCCCTGCCTCCCCATTGTCACAGACTTGGATCTCAATTTTAAAAGTTTTTTTGTTGTTGTTTGTTAGTTGGATTTGAAATCTTTCCTTTTTATTGAAAGTCGGTGTTCCGCAAGTTCAAAGAAGAAGATACAAAACAGACAAGAGATTTAAGCGCCCCGCCCCTACCACCCAATTCAGTTGTTTCAAGGCTGCACTTACACTTTGACTTGGTAGACTTGAGTGCCAAACGGTAACCTAAGATCAAAGGCAGGCGGTCGCCGAAACGTTTGAAGCGTAGTCCCGTGCTCTTGTTTTTTTGTTTTTTTTTTTTTGTTTTTTTTTTTTCTCAATAATATTTTTACGAGGCATATTCACTACGGCATCCACAAATAGCGCAGTGGACAAGCGAAGAAAAGTGAAGGTATATGAGACCCCCCCCCCCCTTTTTTTTGTTTGTTTTGTTTTGTTTTTGAAATGATCAGGTGCAGTTGCGCTACCCTGAGGTCACTGTGTCAGTTGCCATGACGACCGCTGTCTGAGGAGTGTTGCACGTGCCGCTGTGCAATATTGGAGGTGTCTGTCCCATATAATTACATGATTGTTTACGGGCTTGCGTGTCGGAGTTGGCGCAGGTCACTTAGTCTGTCCCCTGTCAGCGTCTCTTTCTGTTGTTATTACTTGTTTTGGTTTGGCTCATTTTTCAAAAATAAAGAGTTAATGTTATTCTAGTCATTTTGCCTTTCAGGTTCTTTTTTCCTGGGAACAAAGTAAGTGTGTGTGTGTGTGTGTGTCTCTCTCTCTCTCTCACAGACCGGCTGTGTGTAGCCTTTATGTGGTGGACGGGGCGGTGACTCTGTGTGTGTGTGTGTGTGTGTGTGAGAGAGAGAGAGAACGGCTACCCCGTGTCAGTTGTAAAGTTTGTGCGTGTAGTGATGTGAACAATATTGTTTCAAACGTTGTTTGGGGCTGTAAACTGAACACCCACCAACTAAGCCTCCAGTTGACATTTTAAACTACAAACAGAAATGTCAAACTTGCCACAGAGGATAACTGATTCCCAGTTAACTTTCCTTACAGCTGAAGAGCGGGTCGAGCGACAATTATGTGTGTCCTAACCTGATCTCAAATTTAATCACTTGGACACGGGAAAGCGCATTTTACAGGGCGTAAAGACAACAGCCGATATTGCTTAATCAATTCGAAACAAGTAAAGTGTGGACAGAAAATTCACAGCACGTTGTTCGACAATGTATGTTGAACATTTGGGCAGCAAAACAAGTCTGCATGGAGTGAAATGAATGACTGCAATGGCCGACAGACCGGCAACAGACCTATGTCCCAGACCCACAATGATAGGCCAAAACGCAACACAGGCGCGTGCACGCTGGACTGACACAACGCCTACGGGGCGACACAAATGCTATCAGCAAAGACCTTGGGCAAAGGACCGTAGTCTTTGCTATCGGTGGCACTTCCCCGTTACAATGTTCCCAGAGAAAGTAAAACCGGCATCAAGACTAAACTTCATCAGTTCTTGGTAAAATAAGCACATTCTGATCAAGTTATGTTCTGTGTACTTTCGTTTTTCATTTAGCAAAAGCGACAACTGATGACAAACTAGTAAACAGAAAATCAACAAGCCAAACAAAAACACAAAACTTACAACGAAAAAAAAAAAAACCCAAAAAAACTGAAAGCGAGAGAACACCCCCCCCCCCCCCCTTCACACACACATACACATTGACACCGGCACACACTGCCGGCACACACACACTGACACACACACACACACACACGCGCGCGCGCGCGCGCACACACACACACACACACACACACACACACACACACACACACCAACCCCGGCAACTCAAACAAACAAACAACAACAAAAACTTGGCGGAAAGGGCTAAGTTCTGCGGTAGGAACTAGGACAGAGAATGGACCTGCCGGCATATTCAAGTTACTCTTAATTTATTTATTCACTTGTTCCGGCTTTACTTCTAATGTGATATTTTATTTATCTACAACAGTGATAATTGTCTCTTCAGTAGTATGTGTTGCTTTTAAATGTAAGTTCTACTTAATCTTTTCAGCCATCGTCACTGGCGTAAAACTGAAAGTCGAACGCACAAAAACTGCCGGGGTACAATTTTGCACTGACACCGGTTTGCCGCCACTCGATGCATTTCGTCTGCTCGTCGCGTGCCCCATGTTGAGCGGCCTTGGCTAGAGCGCACTCAGTATCTCGGAGTTGACTTTGACCCCCGTGCATGTAAAACGCATGCTGTTCTGGCTGCAAAGGTGTCTCTCGTATTCTGGTCGGAGGCCGCGTGAAAAGTATGTCGCTTTCTGCGGTGGTTGCAGCTGTCGTTCAGCGACTGCTCGCTTTGTTGGTCGGGTCCGTCTACTGCACAATCGTTCTGTGGAAAATCGTGTTCGACTGTGTGCGGAGGGGTCCCAGGACAGTACTCACCTGCCAGAAACGAAGCAAGCCACCGGCATGTCTTGAGGACCCAAGTCTCGGGACACATGGCTACGCTCACTTAGAGGTAATCATTGCACCAGTGGCCAGTTCAGTGCAACGCTTTAAGCTTATAGAGCGTCGACGACATCACGATGATATGCACCCAAGTCGTTCGACTGCCTCAGTAGGTAGATAGGTAGGTAGGTAGGCAACCAACCAAGAGTTTAACGTCTCCGGCACAAGACTGACGGGAGATGGCTCTAACAGGCAGGTTATTGAGAGGACGGACAACTATCCTATGGGAACAGGCGAACAGTCGCAGCACACGACTCAGCTGTGGGTCCAGTCAGACTGGGGAGCCTCTCATTTGATGTACCCCTGACTGTGATGAACCAGTTACCTAAACAGATCCAGTTATACAGCTATAGGAAACGGTACCTTGGTGCAACGAAACTGCATGAAACAATTTCCGTGCAATGTCTCTGCATCACAAGTTCCTCAGTCCATGGATAGGATATAAATTTCCCCTCCCCCCACCCTGGGTTGCCGTTCTCAAACTGCAAACTCCTTTAGGATGCCCTAGAATACTGCATGGTATGCAGTTGGTGCAGTACAATACTGTGTCTATGTGTGTGAGAAAGTTCACCTCGATTTTCAACGAAACATTTTTTCATGGAAAATCACTCGCTTATGATCATTAGAGGACCAGCATTGTGTATCAGACCAAAGGACTGTGTGTCAAGGCCGGTTTATCAGCACTTGAAAGTGCAGAGAGATACATGTACATACATGTACATTATCTAAGGACTATCTACCCCTTTTTCAGCCCAATTGACTAAGTCTACACAAGACCATACAATGCTGTTTGTTGATCTGCTTTCCTGCAGCACATCCGGATGCACTTTGTGAGTAACGGCCCCGAGGATAAGCCGCTGATGCTGCTGGTCCATGGCTTCCCAGAATTCTGGTACTCATGGCGACATCAGCTGCGGGAGTTCAAGGATGACTACAGGTTTGCTTGTGACATAAATCGGAGACATACAAGTTTGGTTTACTGCATTAATTATTTTGTGTGCGTGCGTGCGTGTGTGTGTGTTTTGAAGTAGTCCCCTAAAGTGGGAACTGTCACTGTAGATTTTGGCAGTACCATACACAATGTGCAGAAGCATAGAGAGATGAAGTCTTGGAAGCAGCAGTAATGGCAAATCTTTTGGACATCCCCAAAAACTGAAACACAGCAATCCACAGTGGCATGACCACTTGCCTTAGAATTAAAATTTTTTTTTTGCTGCCTTCATCAGTCTAACCGCCTGTGTGCTGGTATTTGGACATGTCCCCTACCGAATGTACATTTAATGCACTTTCTTGCTTGAAGGGTGGTGGCAGTTGACCTGCGAGGCTACAACGAGACAGACAAACCATCTGGTGTGCGCAACTACTCTACGTCGCGACTTGTCAATGACTTGAAGCAGTTTGTCACAGCACTTGGTATGTATTACTGATTAGATCTGAAACCGAGACATGGCGTCATATGCATATCGGACGCCAATCATAGACCGATTCAGTTTTTAAATGTCTGATTATTTTCTCACCATTAATTATGTCGTATCATTTCTACGCATTGGTTATCATGATACAGGGCAAATGTTCTGTACTTTTTCGGTCAGCCAAGACATTTGTCTTGTTACAGTACCCACTGATAGATACGAAGCCGTGCCAAGATGAATATTTTCAGCATAGACCATATGGGTGATGGCTAGTTGACTGTATCACACATTCCCATGTGTGCGGGTGATTCTGTGCCACAGCCCCCATTGAGTGCCACACAGACACTCGGGTCGCAGTTTCGTCAGCTTCACACCTTTTTCTCAGCCCATCATGGCAACCACGGTTCACCCCAAGTCCCTCTTTCTTAACATTGAATGTCCCAGGGAATGTCGGTTTCAAAGGTTAAGCAGAATTCACTGTCTTGACTTCACACCTGTGTAAGAGGGTCACCTGTCCAAGGCGGACAATTTGACTCAGTCCCTTGGGTGTCTGCCTTATACAGATTTTACTGTAGAACTGTTTTAGACCATCAGCATGGACAAGTATGCATAGGCTGCACATTGTTACAGCCCTGGTGTTGCTTCCCTTGTACAGTCACATGAGCCCCACATCAGACACGCCCTGCACATGATGCTGAGTTGTAGCAGTCTTTGACCAATCCAGTGTGTACTTGTATTGTGCAGAAGTGCTCCATGGAAACTGTTTATGCTCAATGAGCTTTAAAAAAAAGAAAGAAAAAAAAGAAAAACAAATGGGGGGGGGGGGGGGGGAACAGAGAGAGAAGAAGAAAGCTTGCGTTGTCTGGCTCCGATAGTGGCCAGGCACATACTGCGGCAACAGATGTTTTAACATTTCTTTTTTATTTTTGGTGTTCAAGTATTTCTGTGTTTGTTGTTGTTGCTGTTATTACGATATTGTTTTTCTTGTGCAGGATACAGTAGCTGTGTTCTGGTGGGACATGACTGGGGTGGCGCACTGGCGTGGAATTTTGCGGAAAAACACCCAGACCTTGTGACGAAACTTATCATTCTCAATTGTCCTAATGGCTATGCCTTTCAGAAACACCTCAAGAGGAGTTTCACCCAGTTCAAAATGTCATGGTAGGTGTCACTGCTGTTTTGTCACAAGTGTACTTGTTTGTGTTTTACAGTTTATCGAGGGCTTGTGGTGGATGCAAAGAAGATAAGGATAATGGGGCGGTCGTTGGTCTAGTAGTTACAGACTTGTCACCAATGCCAGAGGTCAGGGGTTCGAGTCCCACTCGGGACAAAGAAGTTTTCCTTCTTGTATGTGGCACCATTCATTCGGGCCGATCTTCGGGGGTTCTCTCCGGGTACTCTGGCTTCCTCCCCATCTGCTTTGGAAATGTTCAGTCCACCAAATTAGAAAAATAAATGCAATTCTAAAGTGTGAAATTTAAATAGCTGACCCTTCGCACCACATGATTGTAATGTGTTTATGTCCAGTGTATGAGAGAATGCGTGTGATTCACGTGAGCGTGCATGTTGGGTTCAGTTCGCGGCGCTTTAAGCCGATTCATGAAATTGGTAATGCACCTGTACAATATTCATTATTATTATTATTATTAATGCCTTAAGTAGTTTTTTTTTTTAATGAAAAGAATAGCACTGCAAATGGTATTACCATTACCATGCATAACTAGAGTGTGTTCAGTTGCTCTGACTTGTGCCAGTATTTCCACATGCTGACAAGACAACAAATATATTAAAAATAACATAAAATGAAATGGAATATAATATAATCCAAGCATTTGTATGTTTTCATGTCGTGCAGGTACATGTTCTTCTTCCAAATGCCCTTGGTTCCTGAGTTTGTGTTTGCCACATCAGACTACAGCGCACTAGACGACCTGTTCAGGGGCAAAGAAAGTGGAGTGAGGTCTGATAGCATGACAGCTGACGATGTGGAAGCCTATAAGTATGCCTTCTCCCGTAAGTGTTCCGCTGTCCAAAAATAATGAAATAATTGATGTGCTTGTTTTAGGTTCCCCCAACTGCCGCATCCCCCCCCCCCCCCACACACACACACACACACACGCCCCCCAGTGTGTTGGAGAATGCGTGTGGTTCGCATGGGCGTGCGTGTTGGGTTCAGCTCCTGGTGCTTTGAGCCAGTTACAGAAACTGGGTAAAGCGCCTACACAATACCCAGCTATTATTATTATTATTATTATCTAACATGCTGCCAGATATCAGTTATGATACTTGGGGTCTCCCATCTGCATCATGTTTTGTTGTTGGTTTTGATGGTGGTTTTTGCTGTTTCCATTCTCTTGGTCAGTATGTACCATTGACAGTTTTCTTTGGCTGTATCTACAGGTAGTGGCTTCACTGGACCCATTAACTTCTACCGTGCTGCCTTCTCCCTGGAGAGTATGATGGGCGCTGCCAAGATGACGGAGGAGAGCAAGAGGAGGGGGATCACCATGCCAACGCTTGTCATCTGGGGCGAGGAAGACGTGGCTTTGGAGAAGCCCCTGGCAGAACTGTCCTGTGAGATATGTAAGGGCAAGTACACGATCAAGTATGTGGAAGGCTCCAGTCACTGGGTGCAGATGGATCAGCCTGGCCTTGTCAACAGGTACATGCGGGAGTTCCTAGCTGAGTAAAGAAACAACTGTTTCCAGTCATTCTGAGGTGATTTGCTTTCTTTCAAAATCTCCCTGTGTGTAATTCTGTGGTGCTTTTGTTCTACCGTTAAGTTTATGTAAGTTGCAAGTTCTCTCCGTCTGTGGCTCCCTTCAACTGACGACACCAGAAAGAAGAGGCATGATGCACGGTCCTTCAAAAATGCAGCGCCGAAATTGTGGAACTCTCTCCCTGAGACAGTGAAGGAGGCAGTCAGAATTACCGCATTCCGGAAGCGCCTGAAGACTTGTCTCTTCAGTGCCTCACGCCAGTCATCATCTGCAGCTTTTTTTCTTTCTTTTTTTCACTATCTTTCCTTTCAGAACTTCTCCCTAAGCACTGTGAGCACTCAGGGTGGAGTTGTGCGCTGTATCAAGTCTCCATAATCATCATATGTAGCTCGTAGTTTAGTGCTGGACGACAAGTTCAAAAAATGGTTATTGTAACTATCATCTTCTATCACTGTTAAATAAAGTGTCAAAGTCAAATTCCTCCAGGTTAACAATGATAATAATAATGATGAATACTGTGTCTACTATTATAGTGCCTTTTCTTTTGCAAGCTTTGTATTCTAGCTAGCTCATGCTCTAGTGTGGTGTCAAAGCTTGCTGGTATGTGCGTTAGCATACCATACTTTTATTTTGGCTACTAAATACTACAGCTTAAACCATCACGCATTATTAAAGCATAACAGTTTTTTGTACAAAATACTTACTTGTTAGATATTTTGACAATCAGTGATTGAACGTTTCAGACAATCAGCCGTGAGACATTCCTGACTTTCTAGTCCAATGAACTGAAAAGCAGATTCCAGATGTATTCCATGATCAGTTATTAGTTATGCGTATGGGTTTCTTTCTTTGTTTATCCTCGTTTGTGTGTGTGTGTGTGTGTGTGTGTGTGTGTGTGTGTGTGTGTGTGTGCTCTTGGTTTTATGTTTGTGTGTGAATGGGGGGGGGGGGGGGGGAGAGAAGAGATGTGTTATGATGTACTTCTGTCTTTGAGCATGTATATAATGTTTGTCTTGTCAGTCTGTCAAGAAAACACCTACAAGAGCAAAAAACAAACAACAACAACAACAAAAAAACACCAAGAAGACAATAAAAAAGAACAAAAAATTGTCAGTTAACAGAGTGTGTGTGTGTTCGGGCATCTAAATATTTATGTGCATATGTAAGATTCAACCCAGCTAGCAGTCACATCTCAAGTGGTTAGTGCTGTGTGTCCAAATATATCAATTTTGTACTTTTCATTAAAAAAAAAAGCTGGACATGTACGTGTGTGTGTGTGTGTGTGTGTGTGTGTGTGTGTGTGTGTGTGTGTGTTCTGATTCATATGTGACAAAACTTCACCTGTGGTTCAAGAAACATAAGATAATTGGTATAGTCCAGATATTCAAGACATTTCACACATACCATTGAAACATTTCTTTTACTGATTCAATCAGAGCATTTTAATTTCACATGTTTTCACTCCCTTGCTTGAACAAGATTTCCAACATCAGAAGCCTGTTTACGAAGTTTCTTTCTGTGACTCAGTGATATGTAAGCTGCAGTATATATTTTTTTTTTTTGCTGGTCTTGAAACTGTCATATCCATCTAGTCTGTAGTCATAAAATACAACAACCTAAGGAAAGACTAAACTCGTTGGTTTGAATCTGCGACCATTTTGTCTATTTAAGTCGACCTTGAACTTTGAAACCTCCAGCTGGTTTGTGACCTCATCATGTCTGGTTGCTCACGTCATCATGGGAGAGAAAGAAATGACGGAAAAGTCGTTGGCGGAGGCGGTGTCGTCATCACACTCCGTGCCTTCCTCACAGTCATAATCATAATCGTCGTAGTAGTCGTCGTAATAATCATCGTCGTATTCCTCGTCATCTTCATCTTCCTCCTCATCCTCTTCTTCGTCATCGTCCATGGGTAGGAAGTCCAGCGCCATCATGTCGAGGAGTTGCTCCCAGATTTCGTTCTCTCTCCCGTGTAGATCTGGGTCCTGGTCTTCCAGCCTCTCCAGTGTGTCGTCGGGAACTGCACAACAAAGCCGCGCACGCGTTATGTCTCATCAAGAAAGGGTGAGGGCTGTGGTCTGATAGTCAGCGCGTCGGACTTATAGCGACCGCTGCCGATACTGAACGGCCGTCAACGCTGCCAGGTTGTGATGATGATGTTGTTTCTGAATCGCACCATTTTCTCATTGCTCACCTTTCGGGGAGCCTGGACAGTCGACTGGTAGAGCGTCGGACTTTCAATGCTCAGTCGGGCCACTGATGAGTTCGCCGACGATGAGAGAGCCATAAATTTGTTCTTGCCTTTTCCTCGTTGCCCCACTGATATGTGTTTTTGGTATCGCTCTTAGGGGGTGGTCGGTGGTCTAGTGGTTAACTGAAGAGACTTGTCACCAATGCGAGAGGTCAGGGGTTCGAGTCCCACTCGGGGCAAAGAATTTTTCCTTCTCGTATGTGGCACCGTTTACTCGGGCCGATCGTCGGGGGTTCTCTCCGGGTACTTCGGCTTCCTCCCCCTCTGCTTTGGAAATGTTCAGCCCACCAAATTTGAAAAATAAATGCAATTCTAAATTCCGAAATTTAAATAGCTGAGCTGACCCTTCGCACCACGTGATTGTAATGTGTTTATGTCCAGTGTGTGAGAGAATGCGTGTGATTCACGTGAGCATGCGTATTGGGTTCACTGTTCGCGGCGCTTTGAGCCGATTCATGAAATTGGGTTAAGCGCCTATAGAAAACTCATTATTATTATTATTATAAGACATAGACATTTATTAAATTTCCAAAAGAGGAACATTGCTTTGTGGTCTCTCATAAAAAACATAAAACATGCCAAACACTCGCTCATACGACCATGCACACCCATTCCACCTATTTACATGCTCACACACTCATACCTAAAAAATCTATCACAGTGTTGCAGCACTATAAATAAATTAGAACACTACACCCCTCATCACAGCAGCAGCACAATAGCAGAGGTGCACATAACTCTTATCACAGTCAACGCCAGCTGGAAAAGGACATTAAAATCCCCTACAAACCCACCCAACCTTACCTTTTACGGCTTCAAAGATGATGGCAATCAAACAGCTCCCGTGGTCTGCCCCGTGATAGCCGCTCTTCCCACCAGCATCCGTCAGCTTGGACAGCGTCTCGGAGATCGTCTTCTCGCGTCCAGGCGTCAAGACATCGTCGTCCTCGCCGAGTCCAGGCCTAGTACGTCTCTCCAGGATTTCGCCATCGCCGTCTGGAACTAGTATGTTCTCGTTGCTGCTGCGGCCCAGTGTGGCGGCCTGGGGAAGACGTGCTTCTGGGATAACGTTTCTGTCCCTGGCCGATGTGGTTCGCAGGTCCTGCACGTCAGGCTCGGCTGACGACTCGGACATGAAGCGCAGAACGTTCTTTTGGAACTTTGGCGCTGTTACGATACGGCTTCCTGGAACACATCAGTTCCGTTCTTTCTTTCTTTCTTTCTTTCCAGTTTCTTTCTTTAAATACTCCAGATGGAAAAACAAAACCGACCACCAGCCTAAGCTTTTGAGCAGTAACGCCGGAGTTTTGTTTTACAGAATTTTTGTTTTTGACAGTACATGTTCAAAACTTTACAGTGCGTTCAACAATACATACTAGATGTCAACGATACATGGTCAGTCACAGTCACATGGTACTATATAAAAATTACAATACAATACAGTTACAATACAGCGACATATTACAATAAACACAATGGATAGCAATACTGCGCGCGCGCGCACACACACACACATGCACGCACGCACGCACACACACACACACACACACACACACACACACTGACAATTGACATCGGGATTGGAAGTCATTGTATATAAGAAACTGAATGGGGTTTTTGTTTTGAATGTCTGAGACTAAGGCAGGGTATGGAAACACCGGAGAAAGTTTTCCATTTTTAAAAATCTCAGCACCGGAAAAACGCCTTGGGTTTTTTTTTTTTTTTTTTTCGTGAGAGGGGTCGTTGATCGACCAGAAAACTAACACGTACGTATTATTACAATTCAAAGGCTAGTTCTTGCTTGTGTCGGTTTCTATCCCAGTAACAGCTTTAGATGAGAGCAATCGCCGCCCAAACGTTTTAAATCCAAGTAGGAAATGCTGTTTTTGCAATCACGAGAAACTGGATCTTCTCAGTCACTGAGACGCGTGTTCTTACCTTCTGCTTGGTTTGCGAGAACATCATCTTGCTTTATGTCCTGTATCAGAGAAACAGCAGGTAGGCTTAATCAATATTTCAGTAGATACGGGAGTACAACAGACTAAAATTGTAAGTATTGCCGCAGTTCTTTTGTTAAAGAGTTCCTGTCCAGGGGAAACCATTAAATTTAGGACATCCCTCAGTGATCATTCCATTGTGTAATATATGCGTGTAGCCGACTTCAGCAATGAGAAACTGAATTGAACATGTACAGCCTTCGTCTGGTGGAAAAGGACGTTAAACTCCCAAACACCCACCCACAGACTGAGCTAGCCGGCAAAACATAAAAAAGAGACCCCCCCCCCCACCACCACCCCTAACAAAAAAGAAGGAAAGAACAAATAAAGAAAGAAAAGACCCCCCCCCCCAAAAAAAAATAAATAAATAAATAAATAAATAAATAAAAATAATAATAAAAAAAAAAAATAAAAAAATATAAAAAAAAATAAAAAAAGGAACAAACAAAACCCAATAAACAAACGAACGGGGGGGGGGGGGGGGGGAAGAGAAAAAGAAGTCCTTAAATTGTTTTAGCAGACAGAAAGCCTGCATCAGCTATTACGCAAGGCACATTATTAATTATAAATATTTATTTAGTATATATATCCAATTTATTGTTAAATATAATTATGCTCCCTGTCCAAACCGGGTAGTACAACTGTATTGCGTTCTGGAAAGATCGAAGGTAAAGATTTACAAGCAGCCGGCATCCATGGAGTTCACTGTGGTGGCAAGTTCTTTTCTGAAGTAGACTGGCAAGAATCTCAACCACAACCACAACAAACTGATTAAACACAATACCTGTGTGGGTCTGGCGACGGCAGGCACCACCAGAACTGCCATCAGCACCCAGGAGCCGAGGCTCCGGAACTTTGGGCAAGACATGATAGTGATGATGAAGTTGGTTCACTTCCCTGTATTTCTCACACGCGCTCTGTATCGACGATCTCACACTCTCCGGCTCCAATATGTTTGCCAGCAGTCACAACTAATAATAGGATTTAATGATTTTGCAATTCAGCTGAGCATGTTCCCATCACGTGATTTAATTAAGACAACAGCCGGGTTGAGCTGCGTCCCCGGCTTATCGATTGCCGGGTGGGAACTATATAGTTTGAAATCGAACAGATGGACATAGTATAGTCAGTATACAGATGTTTTCTGAAGCAAAGCACGCGCAAAACTGAAGTCGATTGATAGCTTGGGTTTTTGCCAGTTCAACTGGAGTTTATATCGCAGTAAATTAGTTCCTACCGATCGACTAGCGGAACAGTTTGGACGACTCGATCTCATATGTGTTTATTCAGTATGTTTCTGATAAAAAGTTTAACAGATGTTCCGTCTGAATTAGGCGCTTGTGCACATACACACGCGCGCGCGCACACCACACTGGGACGATCACTATTAGATACCCCCCCCCCCCCAAAAAAAAAAAAAAAAAAAAAAACAAACCCCACCCACCCCAAAAAACAAACAAAAAACAACAACCCCAAAACAAAAAAAAACAAACCAAAACAACAAACAAACCCAAAACAAAACAAAAACAACAAACAAAAAACCCAACAACAAACAAACAGACAAACAGAACCAGAAACCAGAAACAAAACAAAAACAACAAAATAAAAAAAACAAAAACAAAACCAAAACCCCCAACAAAACAAAACGAAACAAGAAAACAAACAAACAAACACAAAAATAGAGAAATGAACACCAAAACACACACACACACGCACACACACACACACACACACGCCAAAACAAAACAAGAAGCACGCACGCAGTTATAGATCGGCCTGGTGCATGTTGATGCTGTGCAGCCCCATAGACTGGCGTCAATACTGCATTCGATGATGCCGTGATAACGAACACACTAGATTCAGGGGTGGGGGTTCCCCGCTGGTGAAGGGGTGGTGGTAGGGTTGGGGTGTAGTGTCCAATCGTGTAATAGGGACAGCCGTAAATCAACGCTAGATGACATCAGATCGCACACGGTATTTTCTCAGAGGGTCAGTAGCAGACAGATTTCAAAATTTTTGTTTTCTTTTGTTCTTTCTTTAATTGAACAGTAACGGCATTATGCCGCATTTCTCGTTACCTGAACCCCTCGCGGCTGTCGACATTTTTCGTGCGACTCTTATACCTAAATGATCAATTGAATTTTGGCTCTCATGCAGTCATAGATCGGCCTGGTGCATGTTGATGCTGTGCAGCCCCATAGACTGGCGTCAATACTGCATTCGATGATGCCCTGATGATAACGAACAGTACTAGATTCAGGGGTGGGGGTTCCCCGCTGGTGAAGTGGTGGTGGTAGGGTTGGGGTGTAGTGTCCACGTCGCCATGGGCTTATGTCTGTATCGAAACTGATGAAAACTGCAAAAAAAGTAGTTTGGGGTAGGTGGGTGGGTGTTTGAGGGTTTCGCAGTCTTTTTCCACCAGATATGGGTGATACCAATGACAGGACAATGAGAAAAAGGCCAGCACAAATGTTTGTCCCCAGTCGTAAAAAACAAACAAACAACAACAACAACAACAAAAACAGCTCGAAAGCTGTGACATACGTGAGCCTCATATTTTCAGGAATGTTCTCCCTCTCTCTCTCACACACACACACGCACACACACACACACACACATACTGAAAATTTCAGCCAGAAATAAGTCTTTCACTTTAATTCTTCTTTGTCATCTCTCATCTTCCAGGTTACATACATCACAGTTAAACACAAGCTTCTGTAAAACATTTTCTCTCTCTCTCTACTACACACACACACACGCACACACACACAATGTAAGAAAGCACGTGCGCACACACACACACACACACACACCATTTCACTGGCCAACGGCTGAAATAACAGGCTGCAGGTATAAATGTAGTCTATGCAGAAACAAAAACGTTTGTAGCCATAAAAATGTTTTGTCATGAGAACCTAACATTTAAACATTCTGAAACCCCCTTCCTTACTGTCTCCATCAAAAAGCGAAAGACCATTCAATCATAATACATATACATGTAATATTGTACATACAGCATGCAACAGTGTGCCAAATACCATGCACATTTATCTGATCTTAGAAAGGGTAACAGAAGCCCACACTTCTTACATGTACTTTCATTACAAGTGATGACGTAAATTTAAGGTAGGGTGGTGTGTGTGCATGTGTGTGTTTTGGGGGTGGGTGGTGGTGGTGGCATGGGGGAAGGGGGGAGGGGAGACGAAGGTGAGGAGGCAGTATGTATGTCTGCTTTAGATTAGGTGCTTCAGTATTCAGCTATTGCACATTTTCAGCTCTGCCGCAAGAACCAGCTTGAAGAGTAATATCTTCTAAGGTTTAAATGTGACCATCACCTTTTGGAAAGGTCATCTGGGGGCATTGTTACCAACTATTTCCATGCCAACTTTATTGTTTGCAATGTTTGTGGTCAAAATGGGATTGTTCAACTGAAACATCATCTTCAGGAACTTTTCATACAAAATATATGACCTTGACCTTCAGACACGTTCCCGAATCATGTGCCACACAGCATCACCTACAGGGACCTGTGACAAAATGTGCCAGCTCTGGCTTTTCAGAATCATGGCCTTATTGTCAGGTACAAGCAAATCTTTGTACATCCTGAAACTGAAACCCAGCAATGCTCCAGTTTTCAGGTAACAATGACCAACAGTGAACGTAAGTGAATGGTGCCAATGTCCATCTCCTCAGGCTGATTGTCACTTTCCTTTGGCCAGCACGGAGGCCCTCTGGAACTTGCTGATGTAGTCCAAGATAAATGCCCTGCAAGTGCAACACAGAGAGTGTTGTGACCAAGAGTACTTGATGTGGGAATTCGCTATTTTACTGAATCTTGATTTTCTATGAATGGGAATGGTATTCCGGATTCACATGCATCTGTGGTGGTTAGCTAAATCAGTAAATGGAGTAAGTGAAGCAACGTACACTGTTATCAATGGATAAGGGGTTGGGGGAGGGGGGGAATTGGTCGTAAGTATGTTTTGAAAATGAATGAATGAACAAACAAGAGAGAGAGAGAGAGAATGACAATGACAATGACAACTGCTTTATTCAGTGGAGGCTCGAGGGCCAGAGAGAGAGAGAGAGAGACTGAGAGCCTGCCTAAACTAAGCTGGCAATTACGAGAAACATAGATGAACAAACAGATTAAAGATTATCTCTTTCTACACTGCAAGAAGGGGAGCAGGGACAGTTGGTAGAGCACTGGACTTTCAATGCTCAGGTCATGAGTTCGAATCCCAGCTGGGGACAAATACTTGTGCTGGTCTTTTCTCTCACTGCCCCGTCTTTGGTATCACCCATATAGTACGTTAAATCTCAATGCCCACAGCCACCCTGCCGACCCTCAAAGAAAAAGCATGCCACATAGCAGAATTGTGTATGAGGTCAGAATTCTATTTCGTAATTTGTTGAATAGCTGACTCACTTTGCACGGACTGCCATCTCATTGGCACTCCAGCGTGGACTATAGGGAAACGTTGTGATGACCTCCATGAAAGGACGACCTTTCACTTCATGGTAAACTGACTGAAAAATGAATGATGGGTACTCGGTGGGGAAATACAGGGGCAGCTCCACTGAAACACAAAAGTATACACCTTGTTACAAAAAGAACATCAACAAAAATCAAACATACAAACAAACAAAAAACCCCCCAAAAAAAACCAACCACCACCACCAAAGACAGACACATACAAACACAAAAACTGACATTGTTCTATTATACATCCTAAAATCATCTCTGCATTGTCCCCCGTTGTGTAGTGGTTATCACTTCCAAGGCAAGCAGGATTTTTCCTACAATGGTCAGCTCCTACCTACAGCAGGTGTGCTATGGACCTAATGGGAGGCTGTTGCCACACAGCGGAGACTCATCCACTTCATGGGTGTGACTTTGAGAGCACTTCCCAGGATTTGACACATTTCATGATGTCGATGATTACATGGCCAGCACCGCAGGTGCCGTAGTTTCCAGACCAGGTTAGCGTCGGGATATTTATGACAGGAAGCATGGAATGCGGTTTTCTGTCATGGTCTCAAACCACATGGAACCTCCATATTATACTGTCAAACTCATCACGAATAACCAAAAAAAAGCTCCAAATTGCGAGCCCTCCGTGGATTCCACCCATGACCTTGGAGGAATACCACTAGTGCTGGTGAAGAGTTGGCGCAGCAGCAGCAGCAAAAAAAAAAAAAAAAAAAAGAAAAAGAAGAAGAAAAAAAAAAGAAAAAAAAAAAAAGAGGAAAAAAAGAAAATCATGCCCGTCTATCTCGTGAAGAAAGAGGGTAAACAATACCCAGAGAATTAATCAAATCTGAAAGCAATACACTGCAATAACATACAGGTACGGACAATTTCTTTGTTGCTCACACACAAACACATCAAATAATTTGAACAATCTAAATGTTACAGCTATCGCAGGTTTCAAGCATTAATTTGTCAGCTGTAAATAATGTGGTCAAAACTCCCAAAGTGACTGTGTAATCAGGATCAGTATAATACATACATTCCTCTGCACAACCTCAGCAAATACGTGGATAAGGTATAATATATACCTGAGAATGTGAAGAAGAAGTCATTCCACTCAAACAAAAATGACATGTTCCGGAAAGTCTGCAGGTCACACTCCAGGACTGACCTAAAAGGAGACGAAGCAGTTTATCATGACTGTAGCATACTGCACTGTAAAGTTGTACACTGGTGTTCATAACCTACACATTAACAGTGCTGTCTGCATAGTACACCTGTAGTCAGACTCCCATTCTTGACTGCATGCTTTGTCACACATAGTGTCATGCTGCAACACTGAAACAGATGTAGCTTAAAAAAAAACCAAAACAACAACCAAAAAGGACCCCCCCCCCCCCCCCTGAATTGTTTCAGGTTGTAAGAAAAAAACCAAAAACAAAACAACAAAAAAACCCAACCGTAATGAATAAATTCAGGAAAAAAGACAGAGAAAAAGGTCAGTTTACTGCTAGGAAGGCACGGATTGCATAGTGTGTGTAGTCTTGTCTGTCCCATTTTTTCCCTTTTCTAGTCACTGCTTAGTCATTAAAAAGAAAAAGGAAAACAGAAGAAGAAGAAGAAGAAAAAAAAAAAAGATAACAGGGTTTGATCAGGAAAGACACAAATTGCTTGGTAGCCTTCAAAAGGGATTGGTCTACGTGTTCAAGAGGAATCAGTATGAAACAGACAAAGTGTTAAGTTTGAGAATACCTCTCTGTCACACCATTATGAGTGACGACAACATGAATGAACAATCACCTAAATCGAACAGCAACATATTCTTTGAATCATTAAAAACATTTAACAGTAATGCCACAACATAAGCTCGTGCTGCAAACTGTTTATGATGAAAATGTGGTAGCAAGAGGAGAACCAGGAATCACACTTACTGGCCGAAATGACTGAGGAAGGCTGCGACATACTCTTTTCTTTTCTCAAACCCTTGTACCACCTGTCTCACCTGCAGACAACCAGGTCAAATCACTAGTGAAAACAATAAATGGCTTGCATCAGGTGATTGTGTCACTCTCACACACATACATGCACACACACGCACACGTGCACACACACACACTCACAGGCCTGTATTTTCAATTTTCTGATACTGAAATACATATTTATGCAATTAAGTGCAATCAGAGAGACAAACAAATGGAAGTAACCACACAAGCATATGCACAAGTATCAGCAGATGTACTGCTGAAACACTGACAGCCTGGCTTGACCACACACACACACACACACACACTCTTACCTTGTTTTGCAACAGCTGCAGTACGTTTCCAACATAGTCACCAAGCAGTGTGCCAGCAGTGAATGTAGGAATTCTCAGGCAGCTAGACCCGCCTAAAGCACTGTTGAAAAAGCAGAATGTGAAACAACTATAATCTGACATATACTGATCAAAGACTAAATACTCATACTCATTATACAATATATATATATATACAATACTCATTATTATTATTATTATTAAGACAAAATGAAACCAAACAAAAAACAAACAAAAAAAAATCACTAATGTGATTATGCATGACAGTTCCCCTAACTGAGACTTTTCTGATGTGTGTCTGGTTTGCAAGAGCCCTGTCACACTTTAGTTTAGATTCGACTGTCAAGGACCACTTCTCTGCAAGCAATGTGAAAAATTCACATGGTAATTTGTCAAAATTATCATCATATGCTTGGTCAGTGCACAAATCTGTATTTTCTGAGACACTCAAGGCGCTGCATGACTGAAGGCCGAAGCAGTAAACCTGCTATTCACTATGGTATGGTATGGTATGGTAGCCCTCCTCGGCGCACATATCCATCTCTGCTGAAAATTAATGCTCACGGCGCCGCAGGGCTTGAGGACGAAGCAGTGAAAGCCTGCTGCCGCTAAGCACTACTTTATGTGCAAACCTCCTTCCTGCTATTCACTCTGGTGCATGCGACAGTATAATTTCTGTTTACCACGACACCGGCCACAGCCTATTCTTTTTCGAAAGATGAACGTGGGATTTTTAGCGTGCACACTTGACGTATGTGTGTGAGTGTGTACACGAAGGTGAGACAGGCACCATAAACAAGTCTGCACATGGATTTGACTCGATAGGGTAAGGATAAATCCCACCATATTGCTGCCCACCGGGGACTCGAACCAGGCAGCTCAGGATCCCAAGTCGGATGCCTTAACCACTAGACCAAATCCCCTGTCAACCCCACTATGGTCCGTGCAACAATATTTCTGTTTTCAATGCCATTAGCCACAGTTTACTCTTCTTTGGAAGATGGACACAAGATTTTTAGCATGCACACTGGACACTTGTGTGCGCGTGCCTGTGTACAAGGCACCATTAACAGGTCTGCATGTATGGTAATTTTGATGATTTGGAAAGGAATAAATTCAATATTCCAACCAAATTCCTGCCTGTCAGGGATTTGAACCTGTGCCACAAGATCCATAGTGAATGCCTTAACCACTAGGCCAAAAACTGATACACAGACTACAATGAAAGTGCTTACTTTTCCACTCTGGGAGACAAATGCAGTTCAGGTGTGACTTTGGAACTATCCGGTGACTGGTAGGTAAATGTCAGAATGGCTTGGTCCTCCCCGGGGTTACCCTGTTTCACAAAAAGCATGGTATGATGTATTCACCCTGCTTTCCTGTATTTAAGTACACAGCATAAGACCATACAAAAACTGTTCTATTTAGTGTTTCACTCTACTTATACTGTTATAGACAGCTTTTCTCTCACCTGCACAAGATAGGCTGGTATCCCAGAGAAATCCACCTTAAGTCTCAACACCAAATAGACAGGGCCTTGGCGACTCTGGAAATTAAACCAAAAAACACACCTGCTGATCACAAGTCGCAGTACTGAGAGAGGCCTAGCGCTGAGTGAGGATGTGGTTCTGTACACTGAACACTCTCTCACCCTGGTTTAGTGATACATGTACAGACGCGATAACTTAATATGGGGACCACCTTTCACACACCAGACATAGGTGTGCGCCCCACTGGCGCTCACCACAGGAATGTCATGCGTCGTTTCGAAGAATTATGCGGGAACGGCGCAAGCACAATGACAAAATGAAGCACTGATAATTTTTTTCATTTCAACCACAAAATTTGAATGAAATTAAATGAAGAAAGAACAAAGTGAAACTCATCATTGCTTCTAAATGTAACTCATGCAGTACCTAAGACCTACACTAAGTCCTTTGGACAAAGATCCTTTCAGTATCAATACCCTGTAATTGGAATTCTCTTCCTCAATACACTGGTCATGCATTTAACTTGCCAGAATGTTATTATTATTATTATTGTTATTAATGTACATCATTTCACCTCTGAACCAGTGATATAGAATTCCAGATCATCGGCGTGCGAGAAGGGCTGCTGATAGAGGGAGGTGAGATCCTGCTGCAAGCGGCGGAAGTTACTTGCTTGCTGAACATTGTACTGGTTGTAATACTCCAGCAGTTCCTTGATCAGACACAGCAAAGACTCTGGTTTGGTGGCATCCCAGCTGCACAGTGACTGCAAGTGAAAACAAACAAATGAGAAATGACACTCTGTCAGTATCACAGAGAAGAATAGTTGAGCACATCACTACATTAGTATACACATCCCCCCTTCCTACACATCCACTATGGTATGGTAGACTTCTCCTCGGTGCACATATCCATCTCTGCTGAAATGCTCATGGCGCCGCAGGGCTAGAGGACGAAGCAGTGAAAGCCTGCTGCCGCTAAGTGCTACTTTATGTGCAAACCTCAACCCTGCTATACATTCTAGTGCATGCAACAGTATTTCTGTTTACCACGACACCGGCCACACCCTACTCTTCTTCGAAAGATGAACGTGGGATTTTTAGCGTGCACACTTGATGTATGTGTGTGCGTGTGTACATGAAGGTGAGACAGGCACCGTGAATGAGTCTGCACATGGATTTGACTCGATACGGTAAGGAAAAATCCCATCATATTCCTGCCCACCGGGGACTCGAACCAGGCAGCTCAGGATCCGAAATCGGATGCCTTAACCACTACACCAAATCCCCTACATATCCACTATGCACAAAAGCATTAAAAAACCCTCATGAAAACAGCAAAAAAGACCCAACTACCAAAAACTAACAAACTACATGTAAATAACTTTTCTCCTCTATCACCACTGCTGTGTACATGCATAAAAAGACAGCCTTTAGTCTTTACTTCTCCTTCTCCCCACACATGTATGTATACGCAACACACACAGCAATGCATGCATTTAACACATGTACACAGGTGAATGAGTTCACTCTACATCACCCTGACCTCAATCTCGTCCATCGGTGGGAGAAAATCCTCATCCTCTGGTCCAAAGATGAAATCTGGGGGTTCAGTAGGACAATTGCAGTCAAAAATCACTTCCCCTGAAACACAGAAAATAACCGTGGAAGCAGCCCAACAAACCCAGTCAGTGTTTTCTCTTTTACAAGTACTTTAAATGGTTTATGTAATAAGCTGTTTATTTAACACGCTGTTGTGAATCTTTAAGAAATGAAGTGTCTTTCACTCTTCATGCTGAACATGCATTTGGTGCTGGTAGATTTCCATGTCTGTCACTTGCAAAGGCAAGTAATTGACATATCAACAGTTAAAAGAGTTTGAGAAGTGCATGCACATTGCCTCCCCTGTTTGCTTTTTGTGGAACAAACTTGTTTTGCCCCCCCCCCCCCCTCCCCCCCGCAACCCCCCCCCCCAAAAAAACAAAAACAAACAACCAAAAAAACAACGAAAAAACACCAAAACAACAACAACAAAACAAAAACAACAACGACAACAAACAAACCCAAAAACATACACACAAAACCCCCAAAACAAGAAAAAACAATCCCAAACCAAACAATTGAGAAAACACCCCCCCCCCAAAAAAAAAACCAAAAAAAAACACAAAACCAAAAAAAAAAAGCCAAAACACCCCCCCACACCCCGCCAAAAAAAAAAACAACCACCAAAAAACAAAACAAAAAACAAAAACAAACAAAAAAACAAAACCCCCAAACAAAACAAAACCAAAAAAACACCAGCTCCCCCCCCCCCCCCCAAAAAAAAACAAACAAACAACAACCAATACCCCAAAACCACAACACAAAACAAAAAAAAAAAAAAACCCACAAAAAACCCTCCAACAAACAACCCCCCCCCCCCCAAAAAAAAAAAAAAAGCACACACACAAGCCTAAAATAAAATAAAAACAACAACAACAACCACCCAACAAAACAAAACAACAAATGGGAAACCCCTATATATAATCGTGACCAGGCCTTGGCTGGCCCAGGCACCTTATTATTTACTGTGTCAGTGGCAATGCATCATCATTATCCTGATTATGACTCACATGTCAGACTCTGTCCAGCAAATGGCACAGACATTTTAAACCTGTCAAATCTCCTTTGGTTTATCTGCAATGGGCACCTGCAAAACAAACATAATGATCATGAAGTTATCATTATATCTCCTGCTCAAACTATTAAGCGGCCCTTGTCAGTAGAAATGGCAAATTCAATCATCAATACAACACACAGACTCTTTACCATCTACGTAAGATGCCATGTGGCACACTTCTTTCTTGGTGTACCTAGCTAAGGGTTCTTTTTCTTCTTTTTCCTACTGATCAAGTGCCCACAATCAAAACTGTTGATTTTTATGGCACTTTGATTACCCCTTTGATTAGGGTCAAATGGTACATTGTACGCTTGGCGTATGTGTGACAAGACCTAACTAGTTACTATATATATATCTGGCAAGGGAAAATTTACATGCTCTAAATCTCTGGGTCAGGATGGAAAAAGTAATGTCAAAAAGGGTCAAGAGGATTCTAGTGTGATATATAGTGGGGAGGAAACGAGAAAGAATATAAGGCATGACCTGACATTACTACTTATTTAAAAGGAAATTACCCGTCCCACCCAAATCGCCCTCCGACTTCCCCTCATCCAATAACTTACATTTGCTGAATTGCACCTGGCACCAGAGTTAGCGACTGGGTGAATAATCACAAGTGAATGTTGGCTGAAACGACCGAAAGACCTACCCTGAACAAGCATCAAAAACACGCAGGCAAGGTCCTGGCAAAATACCCAACTCATCGTGTAACAAGACATGTTCCACGAAAGGTCGAATTTTGGGATCGAAATATTCCAGCAGCCCTCTTTCGATGCGCTCCATCCTTGGATTAGCACTAAATGAGTTTATCCTCTCTGAGTAAGATCAGTGCATTACTCTTCTTTGTAAAAAAACAACGGGAGGTCTGCAAATCTCCACGAGAGTAAGCTCCCATCGCTACGGTACATCATGGCGTCTACCGCTGCTGATTTCAGCATGGATCAAACACTTTCCAATTTAGTTGCAGCCGTGCAGACTGTGATGGACCCATCGGCCACGCAGCAAGACAGGCTGATGGCTCATCAGGTTGGCAAAACTTTGCTTGGTTTTTCCTTTTCCTTTCCAACACGTTTCACGCTTAAATGTGCGCCTCACTGAGCCGCATTGTCTTCGCTCTTTCGAGTCTCCAGCGCCGGTATGACAGGTGGTTGCTTGCTTGTTGCTTTTTACGTCTCTCTCCACATCGAGGTGGTTGGCGACAGGCTTGAGAGAGGGTGGTTGTGTAGTGTACAGGGATGGGTTTTGCGTGTCCGGATGAGGTGTGGTTGGTGGTTTTGAAAGAAGAGCAAACTGCGGGTATCCCCCCCCCCCCCCACTTCCTGCAATCCACACCTGTAGAGAGATGACAGCCTGGAGAAGGTCCAGCGACGTGCAGCCCGATTTGTCCGCAACCGGCACAGTAACACATCCAGTGGCGGACAGATGCTGCATGAACTGGATTAGTCCCCCCGCCCCCCCCCCCCACCCCCCATTGTGCCATTGTGCCACGTCGGTAAAACTCAGCTTAATGTTCGAAATCATTAATGACCTGGTGTGCATATGCTGCAGTGAACTGGCCTTCTCCATCACCCGCTTCAGGAGGCATCACACACATACACACAGGCGTGTGTGTCTCTTGAATGAGAGAGAGACAGAGATAAGTGTGTGTGCGCGCGCATGTATACATACATGTGTCTGTGTGTTCGCGCAGCAAACATGGATTTGAACATGACACATGGTAAAAAAAACAAAGACAAATAAACAAAAGTTCACAAAGATGGCTGTCAAACATATATAGATGGTATTTAATTCAGTCTTTAGATGCAGCAGCAACCCTTCAAGTGCATGGGAGTGTGTGCACTCACACACACATACATTCACACAAGTGCCCACGTGCATCTGAGAGAGAGAGAGAACTCACCTATACATGTGTGTGTGTGTGTGTGTGTGTGTGTGTGTGTGTGTGTGTGTGTGTGCAGCAAAAATGGATCTGAACATGACACATGATGAAAAAAGCGTTCGCAAACTTATATTTGTTATATTTAGATGGTATATATCCGATCTTTAGATGCATTCAACGACACTTCAAGTGCATGGGACTGAATAAAGAATAAACTGCCTTCATTACAAGAACTGCATAAAACTTATTATGTCAAATGTGTTATGCATCTTCCCAGTACGGAAAGACATCACAGTTTTCAAAGAAAATATCACATCTCTTTTTTACATGGTCTGACCAGTCCAGTGTCAGTTGTTCCATTCAGAGAGAGAGTGTGTGTGTGTGTGTGTGTGTGTATTCTGTCTCTCTCCCGGATACAGGACATTACAAAAGAATGGCTGTGATGACAGCAGGTCACTGAATGGAAACAACATTCTGGGCTGATAACCATCTTTTTATTTATTGTATGTTTACAAGTTTTATCTGTCTCTAAAGAAATTTACTGTGTTGCTAAATGTACTTGAAATTTTATATTTTATTTTTAAAACTCTGAATATAGGTTTGTGAAGAATTCAGAGAGAAATCATCTGCTAGTCTTGAGTGTGGGATGATGCTGGCTGGAAAGCAGAACACACCAATTGTCCGGCACTTTGGCTTACAGCTTGTGGAACATTTCATCAAGTGAGTATTCCAAGCTGTTGAATTATTTTATTAAGTCTTTCCTTCTTGGAACTATTGTAATTAAAATACTGTGCTTTCAGATTTTTTCATTGTTTGAAAATGCGATTTATGTGCAGAGGTATTTTCTAAGAGGTTATTGGACAAAGAGCATTTTAACCGCTAGAGGCTTCACTAGAGTAAAGTGGAGATAATTTGGGGAGATAATCAGAGACAAGGGAAATGATTTGAGTGCAGTTGTTTTTACACAGATCTGGCAAACTCATGAGGAAAAGCAAGTCTGTCTGTACCATCTCCAGGCAGATAGTACAAAATGCGAACATAAGATGTTCCACTGATCAGTGTAAATCAGACTTTGGATTTTCTATCACTGAACATGAAATGACTGCAGCAGTGTATCAAATAGTGCATGCTTGTCTGCTCCAGTACCTCAGGAGTGGCGTACTTCTGCCATCGATCACACATTCAGGGGTTCCCTGTCTATGTTAAGAAAAGTAAAGGAACCCAATATCTCTGCCTAAAATCAGGTCAGAGAATGAAAGGATTAAAAAAAAGAAGAAGTAGATCGTACATTGTATTTGTTTATCTATCTGTTTATTTATGTGTGAAACAGCAGTACTCCATGAAAAGATGTTGTGTACTGGGTATGTTGTTTGTCAAAATCAAATGTATACTGTTTCTTATTTCACCATGAAAATAAAACAGGGTAGTCAGGTTGGTTGATAACATTTCTTTGTGGGGTGATGGTGATTGGGGATGGAGAGGACCCATACCATTGCATTTATGGTTGCTGTAAATTGTAAAGTAATTTTTGTTGCTAGATTTCGCTGGGAAGAGCTCAGTGATCAGCAGAAGGAACCATTGAAAACCAAGGCCTTAGAACTCATTGACCAGGTTTGTGTGTTGTACCTATTGTATTACAGTTCAGTGATACTTGATTGTTACAAAGAGAATTAACATGCAAAGCATGCATATTTTTACAGTGTACATGACCAAATGAAAAGGAGAGTTTCTGGGCATAATTAATACAAGCTTTCTGTTGTTGCACTGCTGGTGAAACTAAAAGCATATGCCTTAACATTTTTTTTCGATGCACGCTGTGAGGACAAGACAACTAGGTAATTAGAAAGAATATGAGAGCACGTGTCACAGACATCTGATCCCTTTGCGGAAACTGTGGACACCCCGGCTAGTGTTTCTGCCTTCATTACGCTGACTCCTCCCACCCTTGACACTGAAACGTAAGTGTCTGCATAAAAATACAAACTACCACTTTTTCACAACTTGGATCTGTAAAATGGTGGTTGTCAGAAGACATGTCAGCATTTGGTGGCTCTTTTGCTGGTTTTATATGTCATTAGCTTTATTAGCAGCTTGAAATACAGATACGGAACACAATAGCCTGGGTGGTGGAAAATGCTTGCTTATGATAGGCCATTGTTCCCAGAAACACCACACCTGCTGTGGACCTTGGTATCGTCATCATAGTGATTGGCTAGCAGACTAAGCGCACACAGGTATGTGTGTCGTCTACAACGGTAATGTCCCTAAACACACACCAGTGTGTGTAAGGTCATGATAAAGTTAAAACAGTTGAAAACATCATTTAGAAGACTTCAGCGGTGCCATTTTCCTTCAGATGTTTTAAAGATTTTTCCCTATGTCCAGGGCACTTATGATTTGCTGACAGAGCAAGTGCACATCAAAGATGCTGTTTCTCGCATCATAGTGGAGCTGATCAAACGACTGTGGCCGCAGCTTTGGGCAGACCTTTTCCAGAATTTGTATGACATATGTCAGCATGGGGTGAGTAAGATGCTGTCCGGTATGGTCTTGTAGCAGGAATGATGGATAGCAGATCGTTGATTATCTGGTTTATTTTTATGGATAGCGGGTCAGCAGATGTCCATTTCATTTGTTAACATAGATTCGTGTCTTAGGACTACGAGCGCAAAAATGTTGGATTATTTTACGAGCAGAGGTTTGTTATGTTTCCTTTCAACTTTGTGTGGCCTGCAGATGTGTTGCATTCTGTCAATCTTAACACTGGTCTTGCTGAGAACGGAATGCTTTTTCAGCATAGACAAATCAGTTCAGCAAGACCAGGGTTAATGTTAAGCAGAGCTGAATCATTCAGAGATCTGCTTATTGTTAAGATTGACCATTTCAAGCACACATGCGTACTTGCCAGTGCCACTGTTTCAGACTTTGTCTCCTTTGAAGCCTAGTCGTCTTTGAATTTATGTCATGTGTGTTTAACTTTGGCAACACTGATGCAGATGACACAGACGGAGCTTGTGCTGAAGGTGTTCCTGCGACTGGTGGAGGACGTAGTGGCCTTTCAGAACGTCCCTGCCCATAGGCGACGCGAGATCCTGCAGGCCCTGACCAGCACTGTTCCACAACTCTTCCAGTTCTTTCTGCAGCTTCTGGACGCATACCGCGGTTCTTCTGCTGTATGTTTTTATTTGTTATGATTCTGTTGCTGCCGTAGAAGGACTTGTTATTATTATTATCATTATGCGTGTTGCTGATCAGCTTCTTGAAAAGGATTGCTTTATTGTCATCATTCAGTGATCACTGGTGCATGAGTGTCCCTTTAGCATAAAACCATCATTGTCATGAAACACTGAGATTGTTGACAGTTTTAGGACCAGAATAGAACTTGCATTTAAAACAGTGGGTCTCTCTGAGGCTTAGATTCAGTGGGCAGTGCCTCTAATGCCAACATATGTGTGAGAACATGTACGTAGTGTTAGATCTGCGTAGGTCCTCCTAGTGGAAACAAAGACTGTAACAAAACAAAGATGCTGTATGTGGCAGTGAGGGAAGCTGCTGATAATTGTGACTTTGTGACCACAGAGTAACAAGGAAGGGATGCTGGTGTGTCAGTCCGTGCTGTCCACGCTAACCGGCTTTGTGGACTGGGTCAACATCTCCCATATCACCGATGACAGTGGCCACATGCTGCGTACGCTGTGTGAAATGCTGGGCGATGGGAACCTTCAGTTGCACGCTGCCGAGTGTCTGCTGCTCATTGTCAGCAGAAAGGTGAGCTTCATGTTTATGTTTAGAGGTTTTTTTTTGGGTTTTTTGGGTCATGATTCAGTATACTCTGCTTTGAAGCGGCTGTTTTCCGTCTCAGCGGTGTTACAAACAAAGATAAGCAGCTAATACAGCATCTGCCAATAACTCCATATTGCATATGCCCCAAATCACCTTTTGTAACCCTCTTGTTGGAGCCCATCACATATAGTTATTACTTTGTAGTGGTTAGCACTTCGGACTATGGACTGGGAGACCTGGGTTCGAGTCCCAGCCGAGGCAGGCGGGATTTTTCCTACCTAGGTCGGCTCCTACCCAGAGCGGGTGTGCTATGAGCCCAATGGGGAGGCTGTTGCCACACAGCTGAGCTTCACCCACTTCACGGGTGCGACTTTTGGGGTGCTTTCCTCGGTATGCGTGGAAGCATGGAATGCGGCCCTGTCCTGCAGAAAAAAAAGTTATTACTTTGTGCCAGTTGTTCCAGATTGCAGACCGTGTTGTGTAGTAATAGTATGTCAGAGAGGTAATTGGGGTTGGATGTTTGTATTCATTTTTTGTGTTGCTGCTAAGTAGAATATCTCGTATTTCAGTGATTACATTGGAAGGGCCAGACTAGTCGTTATCACTTTTTAGTCAGCTAATGTTCTTTTTGCAGGGCAAAGTGGAGGACAGGAAGCCAATATTGTCACTCTTCAGCCCTGTCGCCATGAAAGCCATTTTGGATGCTGCTGGGTAAGCATCATTCTCCATCTGTGAGGAGCCATTGTTATGCTTGGCCTTTCTGACTGCCTCTGTGGATACTTGCTTCTAAAACGACCCAGCTGAACCAGCTGAACCCCCTCACCACAATCCACCCACCCCTACCCCCCCATGACATTTTGTAGCTGACCCATGAGAACTCTTTTTGAGAACACATTGTATAACTGCTGCAGGGCAGTCTGATTACCAGGCTGGAGAATTTTCAGTCATTTGGCGATTTTCTGCCAAATTTCCTTTTCTTTCAGCCAAAAATTGCAAGTTTCAGCCAAAGAAAAGGAAGGAGAGAAAAGATTGCACAGTCTTGTGTGGATACACATAATGCAGTATGGCACAGTCTAACTTCATTTTTGCATTTCAGTGCCAAGGCAGTACACTGTATTTTACTTTTGTGTGCCAGGAGAGGCTACTAAATGCCTTTAAATATGCTAAAATTAATTGGGGCGTTGCCCCCGTGGTCCCCCAGCAGGGTGCTGCCTCTGCACCCTAGTCTAGTTTTGAGTCTTTTTTTCCTCTCAGTAATTCCCTAGCCTGGATTACCCAAGTTTTACATTAGGAGTGACAAGGCACTGAGGCTGATGTCACATGGGAGAGGTTTTAGTCTAAACAAGCAGCGATCATGGTACTGGGGCGGTCGGTGGTCTAGTGGCTAAGAGACTTGTCACCAGTGCGAGAGGTCGGGGGTTTGAGTCCCACTCGGGGCAAAGAATTTTTCCTTCTCGTAAGTGGCACCATACATTCGGGCCGATTGTCGGGGGTTCTCTCCAGGTACTCCGGCTTCCTCCCCCTCTGCTTTGGAAATGTTCAGCCCACCAAATTTGAAAAATAAATGCAATTCTACATTCTGAAATTTAAATAGCTGAGCTGACCCTTCGCACCACGTGATTGTAATGTGTTTATGTCCAGTGTGTGAGAGAATGCGTGTGATTCACTTGAGCGTGCGTGTTGGGTTCAGTTCCCAGCGTTTTGAGCCAGATTACAAAATTGGGTAAAGCGCCTATAAAATACTCATTATTATTATTATTATTTTCTGTGTATCTCATGTGACATGCAGCTACAATATGCGTTTGCCCTAATTTAGCCAGGGCATGTTTTGAGCTGTTTTCCGTGTTTGTATAAACAAAATAAACAAAACGTCTCCCACGTTTCATGAGCATAAGCATGCGCACATACAGCAGTGTTCACCGAAGTTGCTCATGGAGAATGGGGGGTGCTGCAAGCAAGGGAACGTGAAAACAAAAGCCACTTCACTGTTTTCAGTACCACAGTAAATTAACTCCTGTTCTTTTTGCCCATAGATGGGTAAGTCTTTAAAATCATGTGCTTGCATCTTTTTTCTTTTTTTTTTTCAGAGCAGCAGCCAGGAACCTGCAAGATGAACACCATTACTTGTTTCTGAAACGGCTCTGCCAGGTGCTGACAGAGATAGGACGTCAGCTTTGTGCACTTTGGGTGAGTACATTGGAGCTACGTGCACTGCACATCCCATTCCATCTGTCATATGGAAAATGTGCTGTTACATGTATTAGGTAATTTTCCAGCTTTTAGAGCTTGTGATCACCTTAGTGCATGCATGGAGAGGCGGGATTTCTTCATTACAGGCAGATGAACAATGGATGTGGGTAAGTGTGATGTGCAGACGTCTTTGTTTTTGTCTTCAGGGCCAGGTGGGTGATATCAGCAGACCCGAAGAGTTTGACACATACTTGAAGGCACTGCTTGCATTTACACAACACCCAAGTCAGGTAAAGGATTCAACAAAGCCGGTCATTCACTTGTAAATACTTTTTGTAAAATCTAATTATGTTTGTAAAATTTCAAATTGATTACCACGTTAGTGGTTGCAGATTGGAAATGAGACTTTGTCATAGATTTCACACAATATGAGTGTGGTTGTTCAATGTCTAATGAGAAACATAACATGTTTTCAGCTTGTGATTACAAGTCAGTGGTGTGTGTGTGTGTGTGTGTGTGTGTGTGTGTGTGTGTGAGGTGGGGGGGGGGGTAGATAGGGAGGCTGGTGTGGGGGGAGAAGGGGGGAGGTGTGTGTTAGTTTGTGTGGTTCTAACCTTTCACCTTTTTGTCGTTTCAGATGTTACGGAGTTACACGTTCAGCCTCTGGAATGCGTTTATAAGACATCCCAAGATTTCTCAAGACCCCATGTTACTGTCCTTCCTACCCCAGTTGCTAGAGGCCTGCACAACCACATTGTACAAGGTCAGTATTGTAGGCTGATTTGAAGATCTACTTTACATCTGAAATATGTCTGTGAAAATGGTCACAAACAAATAGAAGGACTTCTCCAGAGCTTACATCTATTTTTTGCTGTTCAAAAAAATAGGTCACACTTTGTTGCAACTCGGTGGCACGTCGTCACTTAGCAGCAAGGGTGGGGATGGGAGTTTGGTCCTCTCCCACCATGTAACACTAAGCAGCAAAGAAGCGAGTTGCTTATGTAGTTTGTCACAATTTTTCATCACATGTAGTTTGTACTGAGGACATTTTTTGCCCATCATGCTTGTGATAGATCAAGAACTAAATGCTGCATCAGACATTAGTTTTTTTGTATGTCCCTGTGCTTATTTATACACTCAAGCGTAGGCCCCAGTATGCCCAAGTGATGGGAAAAAACACCAAAAACCCCCCTGATTTTCAAGCACTGTCTGAAAAGAGTACGTGTATGATCTCTAAACGGTACAGTCTGTACTTGGCGCACTTCTAACTTCCTTTTCCGGCTGCTTCACCATCAACCATTGCAAGGGAAAGTGACAGTATTCCGTACAAAAGTCAGTTTGATGACGGCAATGGTTGATACAAGTTGAATTAAGATTGGATAAACCAAGAGTTTGTTTTCACAGTATTGAAAGAAAAGTCGTAGTCTGGAGTGCAAGTTAGCTTGTCTTCGTAGACCAAAATTGGCAGCAGGCATACACACGCACTGCAGTTTATTGAACCCGGTAATCCCCAGTTACTTCTTGAGAAAATTGTGCCTGCTGCATACAAAGGAAGGAAACAGTATGATTTGTGGGTCCTAACAGCATGTACTATGTGATCGTATAGGTTCATTGGTTTGACTGGTGCAACATCATTTGGTTTTGTTCTTCTTAGGTTGGTCTTCCATCTCAGAACAACTCTCCAAGTTGTGAATACTCCAGGTTTGATTTTGACAGCGATGAAGACTTTCTTCAGTTCTTTGCAAGTGAGTGCTTGAGGCTTTCATTGATTCACTTCAGGCACTTTTGTGCTATGGTTTATGAAAATGTTTTGTGTTGTGTGTGACTTCGCAATTCGCTGAAGTATGACTGGTGTGTAGGATGGTGTTGAGAAACTGAACAATGTATAACATTTTGCAGTATCAGTGGATTGATTAATGATTAATTTATGCTTACAAAGGGTACCGTGCTGACACAGCAGAAATGATCCGCAGTCTGACCTTGCTGCGTCCTGAGCTGACCTTCTCCTTGGCCTCTCAGTGGTTGCAGAAAGAACTTGCCAAACCAGTGCCAGGTAAGACAGAGAGAAGAGGTGTGGGTTTACAAGTGTCTACTGTTCATGCAGTATCAGGCAGACAGTTTTGCATAAGTCACATCTCGACCTGAAAATGGTTTGCCTTTTTATGAGTAGGTGTGACATATTTGTCTCCATTGAAAATGGAAAATTGGCCTCTCCAAAGCGCCAAATACACTGCGAGAGGAGTTTGAAGACGATGGCAGAATTAGGAGGAACAGTAAGGCCCGATGCACACGAGCGTCAGCGTCATGATGCCGAGCGGCGGATCTGACTCCCGGCGACAGTTTCAAGGCGCCGCCACGTGTGCATGACATCGGCGCCTGGCGACAGGCAACGGCATCAATGATGCCAGGCGGCGGAATCCTTTGACGCCGCGTATAGAACATGTCCTATTTCTGCTGCTGACGCCGCGCTGCAGACTTGGTTTCAGCCAATCAGAAAGCAGTGTGGGTCAGCGCGTGCAGTGTGGGCTCAGCGAACAGGCCGTGCAGGCGAATGACGCCGAAGCCAAGTGTGCATGCAAACGGCGCACACCACGCGCTGACGCGAGGCGTATGATGCGAGACAGCCTTTGCTGCTTGCTTCATGGTGCTGACGCTGACGCTCGTGTGCTTCGGGCCTAATCACATTCTCCAGTGTTCCCTGTGATTCAAAAATACATGGGTCCTTGGGACCCTCTCTCCATATTTTTGAGGGTCCTTTTGTAAATGTTGAGGGTCTGTGGTCTTTTGGTATAAAAAGTCTGAAAGTCAAAACCATTTATTATTGTGGTTTACAAAAGTGTTCAAGTAAAAGAGATATATATGTGAATTGGCGAACTGGCAAGGCGAGGAACCTGCAAGTTTACCAGATACAGCACTTTGAGTGGACAAAAAGTGTCCCAGAGTGCTTAAGCCAATCACATTATATGGCTCAAATGTGATGCTGCAAGTGTCCACTATCAGATCGCTTTTTGTTCATGAAGTTTCCGGGAGAGTGTTGGAAAAATACTGTTTGTCACGGCGAGATGAAAAACGTACCTCCCCTGTGACACGCTGTTCTCAGATTTGTGCATCAATTTAAGAGTTTTGTGTGTATAAATATGCACACCTCTGCGTATTGGGAACACTGATAATTTTCTCCCTGTGAGCTCTTGGTATTACATTGCATTCTCTTGAAAAGTCCCGGCTGGGGCCAAATATTTGTGCTGGCTTTTTCATCGTTACCCCGTCTTTGATATCACCCTATGTGGTGGAAAAGGATGTTAAACCCCCCAACCCCCCCCCCCCCCCCCCCCCCCTCAAATGAAAAGGTGTAATGTTGAGCTTCACTTTTCTGGTACAGTCCAAGATTTTATCAAGATGCCTTATTCAGCAGTTCCTTCTTTACTTACCTCACTTCGTATCCTGGAGCATTTTTTTTTCCCTCTCATGAATAAAACAAAGAAGTAACTGTCCATAAAAGTCTTTGTTTCAAAATTTCAGCTGATCACCCGCCATACAGTCTGAGTTCCCCGGAGTACCTGGAGTGGGAAGCCATGACTGTGTTCACGGAGAGCGTCATGCTGCGGCTGTTCCAGTCAGAGAAAACTCTACCAGACGTCAACCTTGGCGTCCAGCTTCTTAGTCAGCTGCTTACCTATCAAAACCAGGTGTGTGATGGTGTCCTGTATTGGCACACCGTCCGTCTTTTCTCGGGCGGTCGGTGGTCTAGTGGTTAAGAGACTGGTCACCCATGCGAGAGGTCAGGGGTTCGAGTCCCACTCGGGGCAAAGAATTTTTCCTTCTTGTACATGGCACCGATCATTTGGGCTGATCATCGGGGGTTCTCTCCGGGTTCTCCGGCTTCCTCCTACTGTGCTTTGGAAATGTTCAGCCCACCAAATTTTAAAAATAAATGCAAATCTAAATTACGAAACTTAAATAGCTGAGCTGACCCTTCGCACCATGTGATTGTAATATGTGTGTGTGTCCAGTGTGTGAGAGAATGCGTGTGATTCACGTGAGCGTGCGTGTTGGGTTCAGTTCGCGGCGCTTTGAGCCGATTCATGAAATTGGCTAAAGCACCCATACAATACTCATTATTATTATTATTAAAAGTATACTAAGAGGTACATGTACGTGTTTCAGTTGTTTTGTTTTGTTTTTTTAATCTTTTTTAAAAATAGAATTTTAGGATCCCATGCTTGATCTTGTTGCTGTTTGGATGGATGCTGACTTCCTTGGCATAAACGAACACCTGAAAAATGAATTGAACTGATGTCCTGTTTCAGGATCCACTGATCCAGTCATGTGTACTGTCCTGCATGTCGGCCCTCTTCCCGTTCCTGCGCCACAGTCCAGCCACACTGCCTGCTGTGCTGGAGATGGTATTACTTTGTTTGTTTTGGTTTTTTGGTGTGCTTTCTTTTGTTTGATTTGAACATTTTTTCACCTGGAAATAATACTGCCGTAACTCCTTACGTATGCTTTAGGACTTACAACAGCAGTATTTCTGGGCAGTGATTTAATCTGTTTGGTTGAGTCCGGCACTGACTGTAACTGTTCCTTGAGAAGTTGTTTAGTTGCCTATAACTATGTAATTGTATTTGCCTTTATGGCTCACTGATTCGATAACAAAATAAGAGATTAGCTTAAGAAATTGTGCTACTTTGTTCAGGTTAATCAAAGAGTACGAGAAATATGTTCAAGTATTCAGAAGTACTAGTGTCAGTTGTCACTGCCCTGCTGAAGGACATGTTACTGTAATAATGATAATACACGTATTTGTATAGCATTGTTACATAACAGTTCTAAAAGAGACAAAATTAAAATAAAATAAAATAACAAGTGAAAAAGAAGTATTCAGAAATAATTATTAATGATAAAACGTAATGAGCTGTGTGTAACTTGTGCTTTTGTTTTTCATTTCATAGCTGGCTTTCACTTTGTGATCTACAGTGTTGTATGAAAACATGCGCCTTTTGTGTTGTCTGTGTGTTTACCAGATATTTGGCTCAGTCGTGTTCTC
The DNA here is from genome assembly GCA_018292915.2 of Batillaria attramentaria. Classification (NCBI taxonomy): domain Eukaryota; kingdom Metazoa; phylum Mollusca; class Gastropoda; family Batillariidae; genus Batillaria; species Batillaria attramentaria. Next base: position 1,168,373 of record JACVVK020000104.1, on the reverse strand, counting down.
CCTTCCTGGTCAAACCAAGTCGACTCGAAGCCGTGCCGTGAAGAATGTTCGGCAACATGCTTGCTCTGTGTTGGTGAAAGTCTGCAAGGAGTATCCAGACATCTTGTTTGTAAGTGTCCACCACAGAATAACATCACCTGAAATATGTAAAATATGGAATGCTTCTGTTTCTTTTAAAATAGTTGAGTGATAGAAAACCGACCTGTTTTAAACCTACCTGTTTTCTTCTCAAAGCGTAGTCTAACCTAACCGGGCGGTCGGTGGTCTCGGGCGGTCGGTGGTCTAGTGGTTAAGAGACTTGTCACCAATGCGAGAGGGCAGAGGTTCGAGTCCCAGTCGGGGCGAAGAATTTTTCCTTCTCGTACGTGGCACCGTTCATTCGGGCCGATCGTCGGGGGTTCTCTCCGGGTACTCCGGCTTCCTCCCCCTCTGCTTTGGAAATGTTCAGCCCACCAAATTTGAAAAATAAATGCAATTGTAAATTCCGAAATTTAAATAGCTGAGCTGACCCTTCGCACCACGTGATTGTAATGTGTTTATGTCCAGTATGTGAGAGGATGCGTGTGATTCACGTGAGCGTGCGTGTTGGGTTTAGTTCGCGGCGCTTTGAGCCGATTCATGAAATTGGGAAAAGCGCCTATACAATATTATTATTATTATTATAACCTGCCTCCGTCTTTCTCCATCTCCTTATTAAGTACCACACATGCAGTTGCCCTGGCCCTGAACTTTGACTTTTATCTGTACTTTTAGCGCTTAGAACTGCCTTATAAGTAGATTACAGCGCTATATAAATAAATTATTATTATTATTAGAGCATAACTAATTGGCTTGGTCATACAGTGTCCGCAGTCATCACTGCTCTCTCGGGTGCACTGAAAAAGATTTGGAGTGACTTCTCAGAGTTTTGTTTTCAGCCCGAGTTCGAGCACCTGTATGTGTGCATCAAGAACATTGACGCCGACCCCGATCAGCTGTCACAGATGGAGAGGTGCATCCTGATAGAAGCACTCATCATCGTCAGCAACCAGTTCTTTGATTTTGAGCGGCAGTCAACTTTTATAGCCGAGGTCCTAGCACCAGTCAAACAGCTGTGGGTGTCGCCAGAGTTTACAGAGTGAGTTGGCACCTTTCATTTTTCCTTTTTTGTTTTGTTTTTTTTTCTTCTTCTTGATGATTCAGATGGTGATGCCATTGTATGCTGTAGGTGTTCCAGGCTGCCAAAAAGCTTTCTTGCTAATGTGGTCTCTGTTGGCCAGAACTGTAATAATAATAATAATAATAGTAATAATTAGTTCATTAACATAGGTTAATAATGATAATAATAATTAGTTCATTAACATAGGTGCTTGATCCGAGTTGCTTGGCAGAAAACACTGCAAACTGAACCCAACATGCACGCTAATGTGAATCACGCGCATTCTCTCACATGCAACAACACATTACAATCACGTGCTGCAAAGGGCCAGCTCAGCTGTTTAGGTATCAGAATTTTAGCATTGCATTTATTTTGAATTTTTGGTGGGCCAGAGCACACCCTCTAGTTGGTTGGAATTAGTGCCTCAGCATCAGCCTTAGTACATTAAGGATGAAGGAGCAGGCGAGAAGTGTGTGTTATGTGCAGAATGTTAATGTATCGTATTGTATTGTCATTGTGACATTTGCAGACATTGAATTTCCCCATGAGGGATGAATACTGTATTCTCATCCTATTATAACTGTGAAAGCTTCCAGTTCTCTCTAAATCTGTGTTTATCCTGCCACCAACTAAAGTACCGATATTGTCAGAGATGTATGCCAGTTCTTTTTTCTGAAAATCTACCCAATGGGGAATGATTTTATTTTGTTCATTTGTTTTCGCAGAGCTTTCAGCCACCCAGCTAAGTTCATGTCCTACATTGGTTTGGATCAGGAGCCTGTGCAACCCAGTTCGGCTGACAGGTGTGGCATCAACAGATCTCACGTGAGCATTTGTTATTTATATGTTTTTGTGATTTTTTAAATTTATTTTATATTATTATTGTTATTATGTGTTTTGTGATTTTTTTATATTTAAGGCGTAAGATAGTAGATACAGGAGGGGAAAGGTGCCGTTTATACAGCTCTTATGCTGTTGTGAATGAAGCAATGCTCTATTTGGACATTGCGATCCTTTTTAGAACTGCATCCACAAGTATTGAAGAAATCAGGAGTATAGGGCAGCCATTTTACTTTTCTTGGTGATCAGCCACTTTATACAACAGCCCGGTAGCCATGAAAAACCGCTATCACATATCACAAGCGCAACCTGGGCTCAAACCCACGTTTCATTGCCGTGACATTGGTGACGACCGTTCAGTAGCACAGTGGCTAAGTCCGACATGCTACTGCTACCTCTCAGACCACCGCTCACCCCAGTATGTTTGAATAGTTAGTGATTTTCATTACACATTTGCTGTTGATCGTTCCAGATTATGTACTGTATCAACATGATTCTGGCCTGCATGAAGCGGACCACTTGGCCAGCTGATATCAATGTAAGTCCGCGTCCTTGACATTACTTTTTGTTTTGTGCTTGCTGCGCCTGCAGGTAAAGAGAACAAACATGATGTCTGAAGGTGTTCGTATGTTGTGTACTTGCCAGTAAATGGAATACGTTGGTACCGATTATGTCTTGTCTTAGCGTGTCTATGTGCTGTGTATATCTGCATACCGGTACAAATGGAATATGATGGTGCTGATTGTGCCATTTCCCTGTGTGCCCCTGTGTCTTGTGAACCTGCCAGAAAACAGAATGTGATGGTGCATGTATTTGTTATGTCAATTGCTGAGTGTGTACTTGAGCTGTGTGTATCTGTCAGTGAACAGAATATGCAGTGGTATGGATTATGTTGTGCCTGAGGGTGTCGATGCCTCATGTGCACTCACTGGTGACAGTAGAATGTGTGAGCGTGTACTTGCCTCATGACTATTCTCTGGTAAACAGAATATGATGTCTGAGGGTGTCCATGTGTCTGTGTATGGCAGGTAGCGGAGAGGGGAGGGTTTGTGGCGTCAAAGCTGGAAGACGGCAGCATGGTGCTGCGCAACCCGGCCACGGCCCACATCACCCAGTTCCTGGACAACCTCTTGGCACTGATCAAGTGAGTCATCAATGGGGGTGGGGGACGGGGGGAGGGTTGTTTTTGGGAGGTGTGTGTGTGTGTGGGGGGGGGGGGGAGGTGTTGAGAAACGGTCACTGTAATACTAAAATATAGTCCTGGCTATGTGTTACTTTGCATGCATTATATACCATATTGCCAGAGATGTACAGGCTGCTGAGACAACTTCTGCCATTATTTTGCAAAAAACCTACAAAGATACGATGGTCAGTGTGGCTGTGGTTAATATGGGCTTTAAATCGCTCACCAGTTTGGTGACAAGGTATGTCTCCTAACATGTTGTTGGCAATCTGTTTCACTGGCAAACTTGATTAAGACTTGATTGAAACTCATTGGATAAAGTAAGGTCACTTTTAAGTTCTTTGCCTGTAACATTTATTTTTCTGCAGGACTTTCTGCTGCCTGTGGCTGCCAGAGTTCATGCAGCTGCGCCACGCAGAGTTCACCAAGGCCTACGACCTTCAGGAGAATGAGAGACTGGCCGTTCTCGGGATCCAACCTCCCTGTATAGACAACACGGACTCGCTTGTCAACAAGCAACCACTGGAGCGCATGCAGAATTTTATATCAGTAGCTTATGATAACTGGTACGTTGTTGTCCTCTTTGCTGTTTTAGGTTTTCTTTTTTTGCTCTACATCTTTTGGACAGTGATTCCTGCCCAACCCCACAAACCCCACCCAAACAGCCTACCAGTGTGCCCTCCCCCCCCCCCCCCCCCCCCCCCCCCCCCCCCCAAAGAAAAATTTTCTTGGATCAGTATACATTTCTGCAAAACAATAGAGTGGTTCAGATTAGGTGAATAAAACAGACCCACAACTATTTAGCATCAAAGTTTTTTTGTGATAGACTATTGACTATTTCAGTTGGCGATTTTCTCCAAATTTATAGGTCAGCCCATTTCTATAAATTGAACAGCCCTTTGTGTGCTATTCAGTTTGCCAGTTGAAGTGGTTAATTTTTTGTATTCTTTGCATAAGCTGGTACTGATCACCAGCACTCTGGTTGCGTCCATGCACTCATTCCAGCTTATAGTAGAATAAGTTGTCTGTCCTGCTGGTATGTACGGCTTGTCATCATTCTGATGATCACCAAGATAATTTTTCTTTCTCACTGCAGTTTTCACATCCTGGGCAACGCGGGTCAGTGTCTGGGGCACGAGTTCTACACTTGGCCCAACCTGGCCCAGGTGCTGGTCGACTCGGTCTTCAGGAACATGGAACACTTGCCCGACTACAGGGTCAAACCCATCATTCGTATCCTTGCCAGTGACGCGCACCAATCAGAGGCGTGTTAATCATCACTAGAAGCATGCCCTGCAGTTTAACACATAGCATACCACGCATGGAGATTCCCACCGCATCTTTCATATCAGTATCAGGCTGGGGAATTGCTGAGGGAAAATAAGACTGAAACCTAGGCTGGGGTACAAAGGCAACGCCCTGCTGAGAGAACACAAGGGCGATGCCTGCACTTAAGAGGAAAAAAAAAGCATTTTAAAAGCATTTAGTAGCCTTTCCTGGCATCCAAACGTAAAATACTGCCTTGATACTGACATGCAAGTCTTCAAAAATGAAGTTAGACTGTCCCATGTGGCATGTATCATGGAAGTGTGTGCAACGTTTTTCCTTCTTTCTTTTCTTTGGCTGAAACACAGATATTTTTGCTGAAAGGACAGGAAATCTTACTGAAAATTGCCAATTCCCCAGCCTGCAGTATGTTAGCTTGCATTGTAGTGTGCAGGGCTTAAAAATCTTCCAGCTTTAGGTGGATTTCCACCTTCAGCTAAAAAATTGTCCCTTCCCCATAAAGTGTTTTTCCTCCTGAAGCACTTAGAATCATGCCAAAAAGCACCCATCTGCACAGATTTTAGTCTAATCCTGCAAATTTTCCTCCCCCCCCAAAAAGTGTTTCCTCCTCCGAAGCACTTAAAATTATGCCAAAACGCACCAAAATTGCACAAATTTGAGGGTTTAAAAAAAAAAAAAAATTTAAATCCGGGGGAGCATGCCCCCCAGACACTCCTAGCCTAACACGCCTGCTTTGCAGAAGCGCGCTCGTGGCTTTGCCACTTCATCCTAAATTAGTGAATCTACACATTTTGGATCATGGACCATGGACCTGAGTGTGACATGTTACCCTACCTCAAGCTTGTTTCATCTTTTTTAATTTTTAAGTGCTCAAGTAAACAGAAAATGCAGTCAGCTGGCAGTGCTTTGTGATGCTGTGTATCAGTACAGTAGTGACTTGTTTGTGTTTTTCTCCTTAACCACAAACAGGTGCCTTTATGAAGCCTTTCATTGTGAATTGTCCGAAGCAGTATTATTCCTCGACAGCCTTGCCTGTGTTGTGTGGCTTGTGTCCTGCGATGTATCAGGTAAACAGATGTGAGATTTTGTTGGTTTTGGCAGTCCTTGGGTTGATCTGTGTTTTAACCTTTTGTCGAAATGTGTGTGTGTGTGTGTGTGTGTGTGTGTGTGAGAGAGAGAGAGAGAGAGAAAACTCAGGACTCTTTATTTCACTGACATATTTCATCCACTGAAAGATCTGAACACACTTTAAAAACTCAAGGGACATTAATATGTACAATTTCAGTGTATACTACAACTGTTACAGCTGTCACACAAAAGTGTGTGTTTGAGAGAGAGACAGAATAATTTCTTTTTTCGCCATTTGCAGAGGTTGTCCACAAAATGGGTGCAGATCAATCAGAGATTTGAGGAAGGGTAAGTGGTGTTTGCTATTGCAAGTGAGGAAAATTGCCACCTTGCCAGCTTGGCTACCAAACCATCCAGTCAACCACTCTCATAAACAAACAAAATGAATGAATGCCATACAAGATTTTAATCCATCTCCAGTTTCAAATACTTGTCATCAGAAATCTCGTTTCTTGCAGATTTCAGTGCTTTAACTGAACAAGCCAAACATTTTACGTGCATTGCAAAGAGTGGTTTAGAAAGGGGGAGTTTGATCTTTTTTGTAAAGTTAACCTGCCGCTTGTACATACTTCATAAAAGTGCTACTGTGGATTTTGTGGAAATCAGCATTTTTGCACAGTGCAGAGTGAGCTGGTTCAAAGTCAGTGTTAGTGTCATTTTGTGTCATGTTTGCCCTCAGGATGGTCAACGATGAAGATGGTGCTGAATCTCAAGAGGTGCTGGAGGATCAGCTCACGCGCCAGCTCACTCGGGAGTATCTGGAACTTATAGGTAGGCAGTGCTGCACCCATTTTAAATACACTTTTATATTGTGTCGTGTGGTGGAACAAGCAGGAGATAAGACGCGGTATCAGTCCTGGGGTACCAGGACTTGCCATACACCTTTCTGCGATTTGATTTTATTATTATTTTCTTTTGATTATTTGGTAGAGGTTGGGTTTTTTTCTTTTTTTTTGGGGGGGGGGGGGGGGCGGGGTTAGAAAAGTGAAACCAGTTATATATTAGCTACACACCATGTATATCTTAAAAGCCCGTGCAAAAAAACATATTTTTACAATGTACGTGAAGTCTTCAGATCACTAGAAGCCACCATTACACAGTCTGCAGCAGTGTTGCTCCTAGTGGGAAGGCCCTCACATTTTTTTATTTTTATTTTTTTTACTATTTTATTATCCCTTTCGGGAAATTTGGGCTGCTTCCCCCGGAGGAAGCAGCGCCACCCAATACCTTTTTTCTTTTTTTTTTAACAAAATTTTTTTACCTTATGTAATAGTGGCTTTTAAGTGATCTGAAGATATCAAGTATGTTGTAAAAATATATTTACTACTGGTGCGCAGTGACTTGTTCTTTTCAACCAGTCTTATGGTATAGTGGGCAGGAGGTGGTCGGGCTCGGTCTCGTAAGAGATAAGCCATTTTGTTAATTGAATTACTAATGGATAACTTGTAGCACTACCTATGACTGTGCTTCAGGCATGGTGTGCGTCAGTCGACTGAGCAAAGCGGAGGTGACAGAAGAGGTTGCCATGGATGAAGGTGAGGCGAATACGCAGTTCAACAGGAACGACAGGACAGTCAGTGAACTCGGCATCATCTGCTTACGTTCGGAGGTATGAAACGGACATGTGACTTCGCTTGAGCGAACCAATTACTTTTGGTGATAAGAGCAAGGGCAGCTCTGGACCTGCCCTCCCATCTCAGTCTTTTCTTCCAGTTTCTGATTGTCTGTTAAATAGCCTGTAAAGCCTAGTGCAGATTTCTGGTAATGTGCATTCTCTTTTTTGATCAGTTGAATTTTTTCAAGACCAGTTTTGCTCTCTGTAGCCACGTTTTCACTGTGCATGTATTGAGACGTGTGTGCCATGGCACAGTTGGCACCAGTCCAAAAAAAACCAACAAAAAAAACATGAATGTGTCTAGGGATAAATTTGAATTGTTTCAGGCTCTGTTCCCTTCCATACTTTTGTGTGTACTGAGTGGTCTGGCGTGGAGCGACACGATGACATGCAGCAAGTGTGCCGGGCTTTGCTGGCCGCTGGTCAAGCAGGTAGGGCGATTACTCTAAAAAGCCAAGCTGAAAAAAAAACAAAAAAACTGCACGATGAAAGTGATTTCAATCCCTTTATCACTGTTTTACTTACGTCTTCAGGCAGGGTGGCCTGAAGGAGTCGAGGAGGGCAAAAACGGTGGGAAAGTTGAACAATAGTATGATAGTGATAGGGAAGTCATACTTTTGGAGTATGCGTGTACAACAGTACTGAGGTCAAACTTTCAAGTGACTAAAAAACACTTGCATAATTTTTCAGTTTTTAGTCTGGAACGCACGGCCTGCCTTCATCCGCCACTCTTCCACTCAAGCATTTGACTAGTTTGTGTTTGGCACTCGCCCCCTTCCTTCCAAGCCCTGTTCTGCTTCTTGTGTGTGTGTGTGTGTGTGTGTCTGTGTGTGTGTCTGTGTGTGTGTGTGTGTGTGTGTGTGTGTGTGTGTCTGTGTGTGTGTGTGTGTGTGTGTGTGTGTGTGTGTGTGTGTGTGTGTGTGTGTGTGTGTGTGTGTGTGTGTGTTGTAGAGTGCCTAGAGCTACTGGAACAGGTGCTGTACAAATTCCCCATATCATTATTATCATTGTTGTCTTGATCAGCTGATGTTGGATGGTGTGATGACAAAAGATGGTGCTGTCCACGTGTTGAGATCTGTCTTGGCAGGACTTCAAACGCACGGCCAGCACGACACAAACCAAGCAAACCTCATCAGCCTGGCTCTCACAGTGTATGAGGAGATGGTCAGTTGATTATGACTGTGTAGTAGGAAAGTTGTCTTGTAGTGTGTTAGATCCACACTGGGTACGCTTACCTGCAGTACACAATTTACCAGATTGAGGAAAAATAAATGAACATCAAATGCGTTAAAAAAACTGAATGTCCATACAGTATGACAGCATCAGACTAAGATACACACACACACACACACACACACACACACACACACACACACACACACACACACACACACACACACACATACACTACACGTAAAGTAATAGTAGACACACGCACACACAGATGCGCCCACACCATTCTGCACATCCCCAACACTTCGCAGAGGGATTATGTAACAATGTGATATAGGTCATGCTGGCATGTTCACACTGCTGAGTTTGATTTAAAATGCAGATTGTGTTATGGTGGCTTCGTGAAGAGAGGATTGATAATCATACAGGTAGATAGGTCAATACAGAATTTTACTCATGCATCATGTGTATGTTTGCAGCGCCCGCAGTACCCGGAATTGAAGGAACTCTTACAGACAGTACCAGACTGCACACCAGAGGCTGTTCAAGTGAGTAGTGACACAACAGTGACTCACAGGTCATGTCGGTACATTATATCAGGGTATAGATTTGCCTTTTCTGTGATGTTCTGCATTTTTCTGCCTTCTCAGGCATGATTTGCGTGCTACTGCTTGCTTGATAGAGTATCGAGTACTTGTAATATCAATGTTTTACTTGATATAAATTTTTATTTTTATTTTTTTTGATTGGTAATGCATGTACACTTCGTGTTTATTTTGTCTGTCTAGAACTTCGAGAAGAATTTCCTACAGAGCGTAAGCCCCCAAAAGATGCCATCAGAGAAAAAGAAGAAAGACATGTTTAAGAAGCTTGTCAGCAGCATAATAGGGGTAAGGTTTTAGTCACAGTTGTGATTCCTTGCATGTACGTCTGTTGAATGGTTCATGTTTGTCCCCTTTGCCCATAAATGTTCACAACAGAAATCCAGTTTTTTTTTGGTTTTTTTTTTGGTATGTTCTTTCCTGGAGCCTCACTCAACCCCTAAATGCACAACATAATGTGTACATTCAGCCATAACTGCAGGTTGTATTTGGTTTTCTGGATACACTAATCCACACAGGGCACGTTCGTGGAAATACACCACAGAAAAAATACAATTAATTTCTTTTGTGTGCATTTGTGGGTGAAGAGGCCAAGTCAACACACAGAGAATATGGGCTGTTCAGTGCCACATGACTAGATCTTTTTTGCACTTGCAGTCTGTTTACAATAAGAGAAAATTTGTGACCCATATTGCTTTTACATACTGTATCAGCTGTATTTGTTGTCATAGGGTTGGGCAGAGTTTGAAAGCATCTTTTTAGCATCTTTTTTTTTAGTAATGAAAAGCATTTCAGTGATGGAAAGTGTCACAGTTTTTTGTTTGTGTTACCAACACAAACAAAAAACTGTGACACTTTCCATCACTGAAATGCTTTTTTCCAACACATAAAAAAAGTGCTGCACTCTGATGAAATGAACGTCACAGATTTTAATCATCAAGTTCCCCGGTATTATGCTGTGTCACCTTTTTGCTCCATCCTAACAACTGTGTAGAACAAGTTTCTGTTGATTTCACTGACATGTTTTTGTTTGTTTTTTTCTTCTTCTTCTTCTCTCTATAGAAAGACATTGGGCAGCTGTTCAAGCGAGAAGTTCACTACAAAACACTACCACCCATGTTCAAGCGACGTCCACGCCAGCAGATGGACATCTTGGAGGAGGGTGATGCCAACCTGTGTTCTCTCTTCAAAGCTGATGACATATGAACAGAACTGTCACTCCTCAGAACAGCTCCGCACTGTTCATTACTACTCACTTGCTCACTGCAGACGCAGCCGTCTAGATCTGTTGTGCAAATGAACGATGTGGATACTTGTTACGTGTGGATTTTTACTGTGGCTGTAGCAAGCGGTGGTGACGTTACTGTTGTGTTGATGTGCGTTTACATGGTGTGCCAACAGCTGTAGAGTCTGGTAGACCGCATATATGCAATGACATCACAGGATGAGCAAAAACAAGCCAGAAGCCACTGTGACTTAGTGGTCAGAAACGACTGTGTGCTTAGCTTTTCATCATCATCATCATCATCATCTTGTGGATGAGCTTGAAGCTGAGAGGCTTCGATATGCTCCTTCATTATTTTTTTAAACCAGAGGGTGGGTGGTTTGGTGGGTTTAGGTAATGTCCTTTTCCACCATGTAGAGGTGATATCAAAGATGGACCATCAAGAAAAAGGCCAGCACAAATATTTTGCCCAAGAATTAGATCATATATTTTTTCAATTGAAATGAGGGACTGAATTTTGAGAGCATGTGTGAAACTGTCCGCGCTGCTTCAGTGGAAAGATAATTCCTGCCAACAGTGATCTATTGCGAAATTTTAAACACACAGCAGCGGTACAGTTGGTGACAGACACTTTTTTTTTTTTTTGGAGTGACCCTTTATCACTCTTCAGCTTATTGACGTCATGGAATTTTATTGTAATTCCACAGGGCTTCGCGTTCATGGCAGACATCGGTCACGGACCAATTCATTTTTTAAATGTCTGGTTATTTTCTAACCATGGCAGAACTATTTCTCATTGTTTTTGCGTTGTGTTCGTATTATTCAGGACAAATGTCCATTACTGTTCTCAGTCAGCTGGGACATTTGTGCTGTGATAGTTTTCACATGTATGAAGCCCCAGACTCGGTTTAGAGAAAAAGCACAGGAGAAGAAGAGAATGCACCTGATCATGTGCTGTTCTCAAAATCCAGTTACACCAGAATTCTATGATGACCTTGTTAGACTGCAGTGTTGTGCTGTGGAAGTTTTCTGTAATTATGAGGATGGCTCGCGGCAGCAGCAAGGACTCAAGGACTCTGGCAGACTTGACAACAGCAGCATTCTTACCACGGACAGTATTCCTCTGGTGCCATAGGTGAATGGAATTGTTAAATGTGGTGCTTGCTTCACTGTGCACAATGATCACTCACTATCATTTGTTGTTTACAGAGCAACTAGATTTGTGCTGGATTTGTATCGGCATGCGCCGTTTGCTTTCTTGTTGTACAACTGTAAGTGCTTTTTGTTGCAGGGAAAGGGGAAAGTGGGTGGGTTGGGTACACTGGTTCATGTGCAGAGCATAAGCTGACCTTGTAGGCATGATTCCATTCAGCATACCTTGGGTATCGCTGTAAAGTGAGGTGTGTTAACTTGTGAGCAAGACAAATCAAACTTCACATTGCTCATGTACATCAAGAGAAATTTCTGTAACTTTTGGTTCAGAGTGCAAAAGTTCTGTTCAGTACTTGAAGCTTTGTTGTTTTGTAGATCTTACGTCGCAGCTGGTATGGAATGTTCACAACCTGTGCCCTGTGCAATTTTTGTTACGTGTATCTCACCGAAAATAGTGTTCATCTCTCAATTCAGATTTATTTGAAACATGTCAAAAAATGCATTTTTCTTTTCTTTTCTGTTTTCCTTGATTGTAGAATCTCTAGTGCAGAGCAGCTAGAGAAGACCCCGCAGACACCTAGTGCTAGTGACACCTAGGAATAATTTTGTTTTGTGTTCTTGTGAGTGTCTCATGGTCCACTGTGTAATGTGGTAAGTCTGAAGTGAAGTCCTGTTTGTGGTGCATGTTGTGAAAGTGGATGGATTGTGTGCATGTACTGTTTGTACATTGTGTTCTATGCATATTGCAGTGGTCAGAGAAATAAATGGAATTCTCTCTGGTGTTTGTAGTGATCAAACCACTTTTGGGGAAACAACCTGAACATTTATCATTCACAAATGAACAGCATGTTTTGATTTTATCAGACAGTTTGTGCTTGTAATGCAATTTGTTGGTATTGTGAATGTTACATTCTGCAATGAATATGTGAAAAAAGTCAAAATCATAATGCTTTTTGTTTTGCTTTTGTTTTCATGAAGCATTGGTGCACACATACATACACCCCAAACTCATTCCTGCACATTTCACCTGAGCAGAACTTTCCAAGTACTGTACACTGTCGTCATAACTATGTCTTTTGATGTACTGCACCTGTCATGAAGACACAAGTCCCACAAGTACATTTAATGTCAAAACACACACAAAATGACAGAAAAAAAGCAGACTCGTGTACTAGAATGTTCAAGTACCTTTATTCTGAACTCAACAAACTTTCACAGTTCAACAGCTAACCTCGGCCATTCACTTCACACACACTCTCTGCTCAGTCATAATTAATGATCCTTGTCCCACTTATTCAGCCAAAAGCATTCTTCAATCAATCACTGAACACTTGAGATACATGCAGAAGTATTAATACAAAGGTACATAGCATTTTCATCACACTGCGACATGCAAACACACATATATACAACATGAAGATACGTTTTTGACAAGAGAAAAAAGTGCTAGTACTTGTACATGTATAAACAGTAAAATCTCTCCCTACAGCATCCAGCTCTTGACCCATTACAGTGCGCTCTCTGTCATGCAAATCCTCTCAGGTGGCATTACAGAACAGAAGGAAATTAAAAAAAACAAAAAAAACCCCAAACAAATCCATCTCCTTTTTACAGTAATATTAATTTTCCTTAAAAAAACTTATGTGATGGTGTTACATGTACTACTAGAAGGCTTTGGCCTTCCTTAGGAGTGCTCTCTTGATGTTGTCCTTCCTAGAGACTGCTTCACTCGCCATTGCTACTTTGTTTCTGAGGATTTGCCCACTACGGTCACCACTAAGGGTGCTAACCATGTAGTCCACCACCAGGTTATGTACAGGACACATGGTTACAAAAAACCCCGGCATAATCACGGGTATAGGGAATGAGAGGAACAGTCGTCCGAGTTGTTGAAACTGTCTTCCGCCCCCATGCATGACACAGGCAGAGGACTGATCACGACTGGCAACAGGGAGTAAACATGGTGGCTGAGGGTGTTTGGGTGTTCGTCCTTTTCCACCACTTACGGGTGATATCAAAGACAGGGCAACGATGAAAAAGCCAGCACAAATATTTGGCCCCATACCGGATACAAACTCACGACCCGAGCAGCTCTACCATTCGTCTATCCCAGCACCCCATGGTGGCTGAGGATGCAGCACATTGGTAATACAACAGCCTAATGAACTAGTGCCATGCAGCACAAATGGTGTACCCTGGTGACGTGATCTGGCAGGGTTTTCATCTTGTTTAGGTTGCTGGTGACCCATATCTTGTGACCTTTAACTGAGTCAGTTAGTTATTTAGGGCTTTACGCCGCGCAAGCTGCAAAACCTTTAACTGACCTAATGATGTATCCGAAAAGGGTGGATTATGTGTGACTGAGCAAGCATCTCATGGCTATAACTCAGCGTAGAGTTTTCAATGAACACATTCTTGCAGTGAGGTTCCTTCACTGATATATATAGAAGACATCAACAGTTTGCCAAACCTAGTGAAAAGGCCTGACCAGACAGCGACAGATTACGTGATCAGAGCTGAAACTGCTGCAGCCGCCCTACGGGGTGCAGGGGAAGTAGTATCAGACAGTTTGCTGACAGCAATGGTTCTTAAACTAAAAGGTTAGGAGTCATTAGTTGCAGTTAGGAGTCGTTAGCTGGTCGTGACACATAGTGACAAGAAAGACATACAGTGAATTCAAGGTTGCCCTACGAAGTCAATCACACGGACGAGCACCACATGAACAGCCATCGTACACTCCCAACCGCGAGGTGAATGTGGAGGCTGAAGAAATCTAAATTATTGAGGATAATGCGATTTGTGCCGCCTGCACCCACCCCGTCGGTGCAGGTAGGGCGGTTCCGGTAGAGCTGCAGTATCTCCGCGTGCAAGCGCTAATTTTAGACACAGCAGTTGCATGGCAGGGCCGCTATAGGAGGGTGCCACGCATGGTGGGTCACGTCACAGTCGACGGCGTGCAAAGCACGTTTTTTTTAAAATTAAGGCTAATTTCCAGATAAGCGTATGTTTTCATTAAAAGCTCTATACGTATAACAAGCACACTACAGCGTGTGGAAAAAAATCATCGAATGCGAGTAATTTGCGCACCAGAATCAGTCAGATGATCAGAAGATGATGAACGCAAAGCTAACCGCCATGCTGCATACAGGCAATTCATGATGTGGAGGCATGGTTAGTTTAGTTTAGTTATTTAGGGCTTTACGCCGCGCAAGCTGCAAAGACTATTTCGCGGCTAGTGCAGGCATGGCCGCTTGGGTGCTGAAGAGAGGCGGGTCATCCCGTCGTGTTGCGTGTGGGCGATTCGGGATCGCTATCCTGACCCAATGAACCACTACACAGGGTTCATCCCATCAAGGCTGAACTAGACTGTTGGTTTGAACACCAACTTCACTGATGTTGCTTGTTTCTGCCTTTTCCAAGCAGCTTACATGCTGGTGGTTTGAACACCAGCTTCACTGATGTTGCTTGTTTCTGCCTTTTCCAAGCAGCTTACATGCTGGTGGTTTGAACACCAACTTCACTGATGTTGCTTGTTTCTGCCTTTTCCAAGCAGCTTACATGCTGGTTGCTGTATATAAACACCTTAGTAAAGGAGCACCATGTTGATAACATCAACAATCACTCATGTTCATAGAAATGATACAAATGCTGACCAAATGGGTGTCTGTCTTTTTGTTGTTGTTGTTTTTCTCTCTCCCTCCTTCTTCAAGAAGCTAAAAGGAGAGTGCTGACTGTAGACATCCCTCATCACTCTGGAGCAATTTATGTAGACGGACTTTGTATCAAAAGCCTTCTTTCTTGTAAGGGTGAGTGAGTTTTTGGGGATTAAGGCCGCGCAAGCCACAAAGACTAATTCGCGGCTGAGTGTGCCTGCACTACATGAAAAAACAAAAATGTAACGTTGGACAAAGGATGCAAACTGGTCTATGGGGCAATATAAACCTAGGACATGCAGGAGACGCTGCATCTTCATGCTAATTTATTGAACTCCCGGTTACAAAAAAGTGTAGAAAACAACAATTACAACTGGGTAAAACAAAGATAAATACTAAGCGCAAATACAGCAAATATTGCAACTTATCATCTCCTAGGCGCAATAAACCAGTTCGCAGCATACGCCCAACATCACTTATTCCTAACCACTGGTAGTGTAGACGTGAGTGAGAGGTTAAAAAGAAGAAATATAGATGAAATGCCCTAGTTGGGAAGAAAACTTGTTCACTGAAGATAACACATCTAAATGGCTGCGACAGAATAATCAACATGATGATCGTGGTCGCTAAATGGAAGAAGAAGAGTGTGTTTGTCAAAATTGAATGCACCCTTTCACAGTGCTGTTGTTTACACTAATAATTTTCAGGAGCTGTGTCGATGGGTGGCACCCCATTTTCCAGCCGAGCGGACGTTGCCATTGGGAAAGAAAATGCTGGCAACAATTTGGCTCTTAGGGAACAAGGACTCCGACAGAGGCACTGCCAACCTCTTCGGAATGAACAAGGGGTGTCTGCACAAAGTCGTTGCCAATGTGTGCAAGGTGCTGACAAGTTTGCGGGCTGAAGTCATCAAGTGGCCTGAAAGACATCAGCTTGATTCTCTTGCGCAGGTAGGGGTGTGTGGGGGTCATTTCCGGAAGACATTAATAGATAATTTCACTCTAATCAATGGCGTTTCACTTTTGACTTGTTCAGTTAGGGCACGTAACTGTATGCATTATATATTTCATCATTTGCAGTCAGCCGAGAATGTACTGGGTGTTCAAGTGAATGTACTGGGTGTTCAAGTGAATGTACTGGGTGAATGCCATTTCATGCTTTAAAGGTGTCCTTTTGTCCAGTAAGTTCAGTAGGTGAAAATCTGACAAATCACTTTTTAAAGAAACCGTTGTGCTGTAGTCTGACATTGTACACATAGACATCTTGACCAGTGCACAAATAATAGCTCTTCTGACATGATTTCCTACTGGTGTATGGTGACCGCACCCTCACTTGTGCAAGTGTTAACAAATATGCCCTTTCTGTTTATATTTCAGGATTTCACCCCACTGAGCCGGTATGACAGGATTAGCCTTGACCCAGTCCCAGACACAGTCCCATGTACGACCTCCGCCACGCCCATTTCCAAAGACCCCAGCCATTCCCAGTCTTATTCCCCTGCAGATCTTCGTCAGCTGCAGCAGCAAGACCCAGACCTTGGCCCTGTTCTTGCAGCATGGGAAGCAGAGTGCTGAAGGCTCTCCTGAAACAGCATCCTCGCCTGTACTTTAACAGTGGTGTGCTACACCGACGCTTTGATGACGAGAAGACAGGACAGGTTCAACAGCTCATCCTACCAGCTCCTGAGGCGCGGCGCCATGAAGATGCTGCACAACAACATGGGACACCAGGACTACGTCCGGATGAGTGAGTGAGTTTTTAGGGCTTAAAGATCTAAGCTCCCCCCCCAAAAAGCTTTCCGAAGTGTGAAATTTTTTTACAGTTGACCGTGCAAGGGGGGGGGGGGGGGGTGTTTGGGGTTTTAACGTCCTTTTCCACCACATAGGGTGATATCAAGGACGGGGCAACGATAAAAAAGCCAGCGCAAATATCTGGCCCCAGCCGGGATACGAACTCACAACCCGAGCATTAGAAGAACCTCTACTACCTTCTGAACGCCCTGAGAGACCATTTCAAAAGGTTGGCGCAGATCTGTTTGAATTCGGACGACAGTCATACTTAGCCGTCATGGACTACTACAGCCGGTACCTGGAGATAGCACACTTGCCCAGTACCACTTCAGCAGTGGTGATGGCACAACTGAAGAACATATTTGCACCCCATGGCATACCAGAGACGGTATTCACCGACAATGGCAGCCAACGTGTATCGCAAGAATACAGACGCTTTGCAGAAGACCAGGGATTTAAGGCTGCCTTACACGTGGATAGTTTTCGCACTATCCTATCGACTATCGGCTGTTAATCCACTCCGATAGTCATCTGCTAGTCTATCCACCCCTGCGGACAGCCCCCTATCCGCTATATATCCGCGATAGAACTGGCTTCTATTTTTCTATCCACTGGTCGCTAGTCTAGCATTCAGCGACCAATCAACAGCAGGGTGGTCACGTGAGTCACCTCTATTCAAGATGGCCGAGAAGATGGATGACTGTGCCACAGCAAAGTTTATTGAGCTTGTAAGAGAAAATCCTTGCATATGGGATACAAGGGACCAAAATTATACAAACAGGAATGCCTCCCGAGAAGCGTTTCTTGCGATTGTGCAGGAGACGGGGCTTACAGGCGAGTGATTTCATCATATCACTTTTGAATCAGTCATAATTGTGTATGTGCACATTTTTCTTCTTTCGTTTGTGAGATATTTTGGTCATGGGCTCGATCTCCTCGTAGTTTCAGGAAGCGAGGTCGTAATACGATATTTACACATCAATGAGTGCATTTTGAAATGAAATACATGTGTGTTTGTGCGCGTGCTTTGTTTGGCTTGTACGTGCTTTGAACCGCCACAACTTGGCTTCGATTTCGTTTGGCCATTATGGGGCAGAGTCAGTGTGGCGCTGTATTCAGTAATTCTCATGAACCTTTTTTTGTCTTCTGAGGAGGAGGCCAGGAAAAAATTAAGAAATTTGAGGAATTACTTTGTACAAAACCTCAACGCTTATGAGGGTTCCATCAAGAGTGGGGCAGAGGCAGATGAAGTTAAACAGCCAACCTGGAAGTTCTTCCAGATGCTGATGTTCCTGCGCCCATGTGTGAAACAGCATAAGCCTAATTGCCAGAAAGACTACAAGGGGTCTTTGAAAGCTATAGAAAAAGAGGCAGCTCTGAGAATTTGGTGACAGTCCCTTGACAAACACAACATGAGATACACCAGCATGTTGTCTGATGATTCCGTGGCACACAAGGCTGTCAACAATGAAGATGTGTATGGTGGGATTGAAATCAAGAAACTAGAATGTGTTAATTACTGTGACAAAACTGAAAAGGATGGGAACTGCCCTTAGGAAAAAGGCGAAAGAGGGGAAGCTAGGAGAAAAGCGTCAAGGTGCCCTCACTTGCACTGTCTTGCAGTCCTACTACCGCAACGCTATCCTGAAAAATCTAGGCAACGCAAGGAAATGAGGGAAGCCATCTGGGCATCACTGCTGCACTGCATGTCTACTGATGATCAGCCACATCACCTTCGATGCCCAGATGGTCAGGGCTCGTGGTGCTCTTACAACAGAGCAATCGCTGCACGGGAGCAACCGCCAAGCCACGAAGACAATATTTAGAGCCCCCTTTCCTATGAAGTTGCCTGTGCCATCCGCACCATCTACGAACGGATGTCTGATCTGTATCTGTTGAAAAACAAATGCAGCATGCAGCAGAATGCCAGTGAGGCTCTGAATGGCACCATTTGGGCTAGATGTCCGGAAACAGTCTTTGTGGGGGCGCGGCGCATCAACGCAGCTGTTGCGTCAGCAGTCAGCCACTTCAACCAAGGCACGGCTCATCTGTCACAGGTGATGAAGCATCTTGACGCAGCTCCATCGATCATCCTTGCAGGCCTTCCAAGATGAGAAGGACAGAAAAAGATGCAAACAAGCACAACTTTGTGGTATTGTGAGCTACTAAATCGTGTCATGATGGGGAAAACACTGGAACATATTCAGAACAATCCATAAATTCGGGAACCGCCGAAAGAAGACAAATAAGACCGTATTTCCACCAAATAATGTGCCTACAACGGCTGATCCACTACCTTCTACTTCGTCTGCCGCTCGGTCCGATGAGTCGCCAAGTGAAACTGCGACAAAGTCGGTGATATCAGTCAAAAAAACTGAACTTTTTCAAAAGGAAAAGGTCGACTGAGGATGCAGAGTATGGAAAAAAACCGACAAAGGCCACGAAAACTTCAGATTCAAATGGGAGCGATGTCGAAGTAATCGATGTGCAGCCTGCCAGTGAATGAGTGATGGTGATCTCAACTTCATCGCAAATCTCGGGTGTCTGCAGCCGCTAATAACTCCGCTCAACTGCCCTCTTTGCAAGAAAAAGGTACGGAACATGGGTGAAAGTTTTCCGCCTCATGGTGGTGAGTGAGTGAGTGAGTTTTTAGGGCTTAAAGCCGCGCAAGCCACAAAGACTAATTCACGGCTGAGTGTGCCTGCACTACATGAAAAAAACAAAAATGTAACGTTGGACAAAGGATGCAAACTGGTCTACGGGGCAATATATAAACCTACCGCCTCATGGTGGAATTCCTTATTTTGAAAGTTATCAAATAAGGAAATCCTTATTTTCAAAAAAATAAATAAATAAATTATTTTTATGATTCGGAATGGAACAGATAGCAGACGATTTTCTGCCAGCCAATCAGGCTCCAGCTAAAGGCTGACCAGAGCGAGCATGCGTACTGGTGCCCTCTTTTGGGCTGAAATTTCACTAGAAGACAGCTTGTCCGGGTCGCTACGTTTTTTTTTTGTCATCGGACACTCTGCAGGACGTGGTGCAGCAGATGCAAGAATTGCACGCTGCAAACGAGGCACTGAGGAGAGACAACGAGGACCTCAGGAGCCAGATAAGGACGATGGAACAGAGTCCGCCCACAGCTACAACGTCGCCGCCAAGGGAACAGAACCCAGCCAGCAGCCTGCTCTTGCCTGTGTGTCACAGCGGCACAGTCGTGACGACTGCCTCCAGCAGCACGATGCCCCAGCCCCCAGCTCCAGCACCCATAGCGGCGCAGCGGGTCGACCAGTTCTCAGCTGTGCTAACAGGTGAATTCAAGCCCAAAGGGCTCCCCCTCGACCTCTTTCTGACAGACAAGATAAGGGCCCAGATCACCCAGGGTGAGTTTGTCGACCTTTCCCTCCTCGTTGACAAAGACATGCAAACAGCGTATACTTTACAAATTGAGGAGGACCCCGGCACGCCACGGTTGGTGGTGGGAGCTCAACATAGGAAAAAGCTGCTACCGTGGGACTCATGGGTGTCCGCTTGGAACATATTCCAGGCCATTTTCTCCAGGGCCCACCCAGAAGCGGCCTTACACCTTGCGAAACACTTTGCCATGGTGCATCAACTACAAGGTAAAGGGCAGGGCTGGCGTTTCTACGACAGCAACTTCCGCATGCTAGTGGCAAGAGGTCTGGCAAAATGGGGAGAGACTCAGGCCGAGCTGCATGAGGAGGCACGCCACATGTCAGATAGGAACCCAGAGGATGCTGGGTATCGGGCCACGAATGGCAATACTAATGTCAACCAGGCACGGCGTCCTCGCCATAACAATGCCAACATTGTATTTCCCGCTGGGGTGTGTACCAAATTCCATAAGTCCGGGGCCTGCAGCTTCAATCGCAACTGCATATACCAACATATGTGCTTTAACTGTGGGGGTAACCATGCCTTTTGTTATTGCCCAAAGACACAAGCGAGTTCCTTTTGTGTCTTGCCCAGATCTCGTCAGTCAGGCAATGCCCAACAACAGGCAAACGCGCAATCCAAGCCAAAACCCCGCTGCTCCCGCCCACACCCCAACCACAGCCAAACGCAACTAATCCACCTTCGCTGCCGACCCCCGTATCTGCAAGTAGTTTAGCACACAAGCTGCGGTGATATGATGCCGAGTTACGGGAATATTTGGTCGCTGGGTTCTCAAACGGGTTTCACACAGGGTTCACGGGCAAGCCTAGTAACAAAAGGGTAAACCACACAACTTTGACATACTGCGGTACGCACACTTGCCCCAACCTACCCTGCCCTACCCCCCCTCACTTTTGTCTATCTCCATCTGTAACTGTAAGTGTATCCCTCTTGCTTGCAGCTGTGTGGCTATTTGTGTAAAATGTTGAGGAGACAAAACCTGTGTGTGTACATAACTGCATCTGTGTTAACACTTGAAGATGTGTTAATTAGTACAAGGCAAGTTGCTTCCCTTGATGAGTATCGCCATTGTCTGTGATGTACTGTGATACACTGTATTACCCAGGTGGAATGTTTGTGTATGTTGTGAGTGAATGGTGTTTTTTTTTTTTTTTTTTTCTCTCCCCCCCCCCCCTTTTTTTTTTTTTTAACATTGTTACTAGTGGTGTTACTATTTAGATTGCTACTTGGATCTCTGTGTATGTGTGTGTGTGTATGTGTGTGTGTGTGTGTGTGTGTAATTTGTTGTATATGTTTGTTTTGCAAGATATCTTCTGGAGTAACATGATATTTCCATCTATGTAAGGTCTGTTGTCTATAAATGTCTGCGGCATGTATATGTATATGTCCTAAAAACAGAAAAAAAAAGGGTAAACAATCTGCGGTCTGCGTTCGAGCACCCAAGCGTTGTTGATGAGTATCTCGCGAAAGAACTCGAAGCCAACCGTATCGCGGGTCCCTTCACAGCCATACCTTTTCAGGAGTTTCACATGTCGCACCATTTTGATTTGTAACTTTTCTTCAGTGCGAGTCGTGATTCAGACTGTGTCCACTCCTGGCGTTGTTTTATCAATCATAAGAATGCCGTTTTCAGAAAAGGGCGACCTCTTGGCGATCTCTCTGGACAAGGACGTGAAAATAAAGAACAGATGGAGGTGGGATTGGCTGGAGGAGAAGACTGAAAAGGGAACACCGCATGGCACTTGGTGCAAGAAACTGGCAACAGCGGGTGCTTGTTACTGCACCACATGCAACTGTTACATAAAGTATGGCTCGATCGGCAAGATGAGATTGAAAGATCATGGCAATGACGACAGCCACATTGGACGAACAGAGGTGAGTAAACAATAAACTTTTTGTTGTTGTGGGATCTCATCTGGTTGTTTTCACTTAAGATTAGAGAATTTGGTTTTGCTTGCAGATTGATTGGTATTGGTGGTCCTTTTACAGCGTTTTTTTTTAAAACAATATTTGTTAACGAAATTAAATATTATCGACACATCACATAGAGGCATTTAACCTTTACGCATCGGGACGCGAATCGGCTCGCGTCGCTCTCAACAACCGAAGGCACCGAGCCGCGAGCCGATTCGCTGTCGCCCTCAACAGCCGCAGGCAACGTGTCGCGAGCGGCTTCGCGTCGCACCTTTGAAAAATTCCTACGTCTCGGCCTGAATGGTCTAAGGGAAACAACCGTTATCATCGCACCTATCACCCATTTCCCCATGCCATGGGGATGATCTCCCATGTAAAATGTTCTATTTTCGCGCTCCTTTCGAACTCCGAATGAGAGCCCCGTAGCTCCATTTATTCACAGAAACAAAGGAGCATGGCGCAGCGCAGTCGGGGTTCACGCGGTCGCAGTGTGTTTGATGCAAACAGAGCCGCAGAACTCGTTTTGGACCCAGAATTTGATGCAGAAATTGCTTTACAAGAAGGTTCAGAGGATGAAGAAGAAATTGATCATTACTCTGAAGAGGAAACATCGGACAGAGAAGATTGAAAGAGAGGTGATAGGCGATGTACCCGACCGACCACGCGTCCCCCAGGAATCCGACAGTGAATCGAGCGATGAAAACGCTGATGACGATGAACAAGCAACACCTGATCCGTATGTAGCTGAGACAGAAATTGATACGGAAGATGATGAACCGATAGACGACGAACAAGACTTCATGACTACATGGTCGAAAAATCTGAGGGGTTTTCCACAAATTCCACCCTTCACTGGCGCATCAGGTGAGAGATGTGTACAACTGCTCGTGTGTGTGTGTGTGTGTGTGTGTGTGTATGAATCTGATGTTTTTTCCTGTCATTACCAAGAATGCTGTTATTTATTTGCTTATTTCTTAACTTTAAAAATCTTCGGGTTTTTTTTTACATCTGTTCATCACCCACTGTTTGTTTGTTACTCACTAAAATGATCTGTTTCTCCCACAGGTATCAAGGTAGATCTCGGTGACAACCCAACTGCCTATGATGTCTACAAACAGTTCCTCACAGATGGCATCATTACACACATCAAGGTGGAAACAAACAGGTAGGAAAGTGTGCCACACTTTGTGTGTGTGTGTGTGTGTGTTTGTAAAGACCTCGTTGTGTTGACAAATGTATGAAATTTGACCCACGTTATCATGACGACCCCGTTATATTGACGTCAAAACAACGGGTTAGTGTGATTTTCTTGCTCTACGACCTTTAAATAGCCCCCAAATACCACATAAAGTCATCATTGTAAAATGTCACAATGATGAGAAATTTCGTGTGTGAAGTGTAAACTGCTCGTTTTGGGGGGTGTCCGCTTAGCTGCTGCTTTGTTTCATATATGTTACCTCCCTTGAAAAAAAACTGAGTTGCCTCCCGTGCTCAAATTGTCTTTTTACCACTACCGACATGAAAAGTATTAACTTACGCAGTTTTCAACCTAAATATCAACGTCTTTTTGGAGATCTGAATAAAATATTTCAAATATCATTACACTTTACAGAGCATTTGGATTTACATCAATTTCTCGCGTCTTTACAGCTAAAATGTGGCGTTTATTCTTGGTTTTGACGCATTATCGGTTGAAAGACAACTTTCAAGATGGCGCCTCTTGACACTGAGGACAGCGGTTTGGAGTCGTTTTCAGGGCGTGAAAAACTACTTGCGCTTGCGCAAGGGTATTTATGAGGGGGGTGAGCCATCTCGGGCCTGGTTGCACCGCCTGACCCTACACCCAATCAATAGCCATCCTTTCCTTATCACCTGACCTCTGACCCCACTTGCTGGAAGCGTGCGCATCAATACACGCCCGCTTAGCGTCCTTTCTGCTCCCAGCACTGCATGTAGCAGCAGCCACGTTCCCGCACAGAGAAATTTTTCGACGTTTGCACTTAACCGGTCCATGCAAGAAACGTACAAGGTTGCGTGAGTACATGTAAAGTATCTTTCCCAAGTTTTTACAAGCTAAGTTAGCGTAAGTGTAGTCGTATCTCCCTAGATTCGGTGCGATCATTCTCTGAAGACCTTTGTTCGCCCAACCAGTAACCATACGCATTCGTGCCAGAATATCACCCAACCAGACACAAGCCGAGCGGGTAGAGAGTGTTCGTCTAAATAACAGGGTCAGCTCAGGCGATGGCCTGTTCATGCAAAATTCTTATCTTGGGACATTCCCTGTGCCGAAATTTGCACACTCGCGTCCGCGAAGGGGGAGCACAGTTCGATCCGAAATTTAAATTGTCCGGTTCCCCCGAGGTGCGGTTCCGCGGAGTTTCAGGCCTCACGGTGCCACGGCTCAAACGAGAGGAACTACAGACAGTAGATAGATTTCGCCCAGATGTTGTGTTCTTACAAATTGGAGGGAACGATATCAGCCCAGAAACGGACCCCGAACTGCTGGCTTTCGAAATCATAGCACTGGCATCGCTCCTGCAAGGCCGCTACGGCGTCAGACGCGTTTTTATCGGTCAGATCATGCCGCGTTTCGAGGCGAACGGGTCAGCACGCCGGCTGCACTGGATCGCGAGACGGCCCGTGCATTACGTAACTCAGTACAGAGCGTGCGCAGAGGCCACCAACTCCGTACTCGAGAAAGAGACGGCCCGGTACGACGGGATCACGTTCTGGCGCCATGCCAAATTCACAATGGCCCAAGACAACAACTGCAGGCGTCGGTTTCGGAGCGACGGAGTCCACCACTCCGAAAGTGGGTTGTACCACTTTTACAAATCAATACGCGGTGCTCTCACCGGCACCTGCCTCACAAGCCCCAACAGGCACTAGGACAGGGCCTCAGCTTACGTGAATACGTATGCATAACAGCACATCGCCGCCATGACCCCCGACGTCACGAATTTTTGGTTCGAGCCGCTTCCCCCTTTCAGCCGCGTTCAGTTACCTTGGCAACCATGTAGCAAAGCCACGTCAAAGAAAGTGAATTGGCCCCCTTAGCACTTTCGGAATGCAAGTTTACATTTGATCAAACGCAAACAACACACTGGGGTGCCACGGGCTAAACAGAATAAGGTAGCACTGGAATCAACCCCAAGAGGGGTTCTCAAACAGGGCATAACTTTTCACATTCCAGTTAAAGGGGCCACTACGCATATCGGTCACCCGGTGTACGGGCCTACGTTAACAGATCAGTTTCCCCGGCATACGGGCCAATGTGGTCAGTCCAGCCAACCCAGTTCACGGGTCAGTGTCACATACCAGTAACCCGGGGTACGGGCCAATGTTCGCCAGTTAACCCGTTATACGGGCCAATGTCTATGAGCTCATGTTCCCAAACTAACCCGGTGTGCGGGTCAATATCACATTCCAGTCAACCCGGTGTACGGGCAAATTTTCCCCAACTAACCCGGTGTACGGGTCATTGTCACATTCCAGTCAACCCGGTGTTCGGGCAGATTTTCCCCAACTAACCCGGCGTACGGGTCAATATCACATTCCAGTCAACCCGGTGTACGGGCAAATTTCCCCCATAAAACCCGGTGTATGGGTCAATGTCACATTCCAGTCAACCCGGTGTACGGGCCAATTTTCCCCAACTAACCCGGTGTACGGGTCAATACATTCCAGTCAACCCGGTGTACGGGCCAATGTCACATTCCAGTCAACCCGGTGTACGGGCAAATTTTCCCCAAAAAACCCGGTGTACGGGTCAATGTCACATTCCAGTCTTCTCCAACTAACCCGGCGTACGGGGCAATGTCACATTCCAGTCAACCCCGCGTAGGGGCCAATGTTCTCCACTTAACCCGGCGTACGGGTCATTGTCACATTCCAGTCAACCCGGTGTACGGGCCAATGTTCTCCAACTAACCCGGTGTACGGGTCAATGTCACATTCCAGTCAACCCAGTGTATGGGCCAATGTTCCCCAACTAACCCGGCGTACGGGTCTATGTCACATTACAGTCAACCCAGCGTATGGGCCAATGCTCACCAGTTAAGCCGGTGTACGAGTCAATGTCACATTACAGTAGTCGGAATACAGGCCAAGGTACATCGTAGCAGTCAGCCAGTCTCAACATTCCGGGCATTCAGCCCATACAACGGTACCTCAATGTGTCAGCTATGTGAATCTCAAAGGGGCTTACCCATTGACGGGTCAAAATTACTAGTCTGACCCTCCTAGCTAGACACTATTCACTGGCCGACACTATATTGTTGCAGCACCACCATGCCACCCAAACGGAAAGCATCCCAGGGCGTGAGGACAGTCCTCCGACGGGTCAAAGCTAGCAGACGTGAACATCCGTTGGGCACCAGTCCGGGCCACGACACCTCCGCGGTGAACCCGGCAAACACCAGCCCAGGCCCCAGCACCTCCACCGCAACCGCCAACACTTTGGTTGATCCAGGCCCAGCCAGCACCACGACGCCGCACCGACAGCTGGTCAGTGATCTGTCAGCAGATGTGATCGCTACCGTAACGCCACAACTCCTGCAATTGTTGGCCGAGCACCGGTCCACACAGCCTGCCAGCCTCCAAGGGACAACCGGGGCCACCTCAGCATCATCCCACCAGGCAGATGCCACACAGCCCACCCCGGACGCCCAAGTCGCCGACACCGTGCAGAACACACTGGACACCACGGTGGCGAACATTACAGGTAATGGTCAGCTGGCCTCTCAATCGTATTTCGTGAGCGCATCAACGGCGGTCACAGCGCATGTTCCGATAAAAACAAAGGAAAAAATCTGGGCTGGGGAGTTCATAGACTTTCAGTAATTGCTAAATACGGCCGCAGAACCCACATACTCAGTCCAGCTCGATACAGCATCGGCAAATCATGCCCTTAAGCTAGTGCCACAACCAGCCAAGAGGGCCCCCCTCACAATTTTGCAATGGGTCATGGCCTGGAACAGGTTCCTCGCCATATTGGCACAGCAATCCCCCTCCTTGACTCCCCACCTGGCCCACCACTGCGAGGTGGTACTCGTCCTGGCAGAGCGGAATTGTAATTGGCGTCTATACGACGAGGCGTTCCGCCAGCTGGTGGCTAGACACGAGGCCCAGTGGGGCTCAACCCACCTGGAGCTATATTTGAAGGCCACGCTTGAAGGGCAGAAGCCTAGCGATAAACCAGCAAGCGGCATGACCTCTACTTCCCAGTCCTCGCCCAACATCCCACCTGGGGCATGCAAAGAGTACCACTCAGGGGGGTACTGCGGGTACGTGCCGTGCCGTTACCAGCACAAATGCTTCAACTGCCTGGCTATGCACCCCTTCTACCAGTGCCGGGCACCCGTCAGCACCCCCTTCAAGGTTCTCCCACAGTTCCAACTCCACCACCCCTCCAGGTCACCCGCGGCACGCCCGCGGACACAATCCGGAAATCGATTTCGTTTTCAAGGCCCAGGGCCAACCTTGCAGCCCCTCCGCGGCCCACGCGCACCCACACCCAACCCCAACTTTGGGCGCCCCAGGGGGCCCTTTCATGGCCCCCGGCAGTGGTGAAGCCACGCCGCTGCCTACCCCGGTTAGCGTGGACAGGCTATAACAATGGCTCAGTGGGTACACAGATCAGGGCAAATATTGTTTGTTGGAAGGGTTTAGGTCTGGGTTCAGAGTTGGATTTAGCGGGCCCCTTCCCGTGGCTACAGGAAAAAACCTAAAATCAGCATTAGAATACCCGCAAGTGGTCCAGGCCAAGTTACAACAGGAATTATCGCTCGGTCGCATTGCGGGACCATTCCAGACACCCCCCTTTTCACAGTTTTGCACGTCTCCACTGGGAGTAGTCGAGAAAAAGACCCCCGGCACCTTCAGACTGATCCATCACCTGTCATACCCAGAAGGACACTCTGTCAATGACGGTATCCCACAAACAGAGGCTCAAGTTTCTTACCAAACGATAGACGACGCAGTTCAGCTAGTTAGGACCCTTGGACAGGGCTGCTTCATGGCCAAAACGGACATAGCTGAGGCCTTCCGAATCATTCCCCTATCACCATCGCAGTACCATCTGTTTGGTTTCCAGTAGGAAGGCCAGTTTTACTACGACAAATGTCTCCCCATGGGTTGCAGCTCCAGCTGTCGGATTTTTGAAACACTCAGCCAGGCTCTACATTGGATTGCACAAGCGAAATTGGGGATTCCTTTCCTGGTTCATGTCCTCGATGACTTCATGATTTTAGCCAAGTCACACGCAGCATGCGAAAGCAGGTTACACTCGTTCATCACAGCATGCAAAGACATTGGCATACCAATCGCACCAGAGAAGACGTTTCCCCCCAGCCAAGTTCTCACATTTCGGGGTTATGAGATCGATTCCATCTCAATGGAAGTGCGGCTCCCAGCGGATAAACTACAGACCTGCAAACAGCTGATCCGCAACTGTCTGAATGGCACCAAGGTTACCTTACAAAAACTGCAGTCCATCATAGGCACTTTGAATTTCGCATGTGGGGTGATCCTCCCGGGTAGAGCCTTTCTGAGGCGCCTCATCAGCCTCACCATAGGTGTGACGAAACCACACTTCTACATCCGCATAACACGACCGGCCAGAGCAGACCTAATGACATGGCTGACATTCCTAGAAGGCTTCAACGGGACATCAGTTCTGCTGCCCGACCGTTGGATGTCGTCCCCAACCCTCAACCTCTTCACAGAATCATCTGGTCAGGCAGGCTATGGGGCGGTCCTGGGGCAGGAATGGTTCTACGGGGCGTGGGATGAAAGATGGCTAGGACAACAGGGCTTGTGTTAACGCACAAACTGTGCGTATTGACGCACATCATTCACGAAATGACGCAGAAAAAAAATCACTGGAGGTTTTACTGACGCACAGATTTTAAAATTTTGGAGCAGGAGTGCGTCGCGTGATAATCAAATTTGATAGCATGACGCACAGCTTTCACAGTTTTAGTTTCAATCTTCGGCAATCGATTGTCAGAGCAGTCGCCACAGACGCTCTGAAATGTACGGCGTTTATGTCTGTTAGAGTAGGCTGACCCTCAGATTTTTCTGCTGGAAGTCATGCTGACCCTCAGAAAAAATATCTACCACAAGCCCTGGACAAAACATTACCCTGCTTGAGCTATACCCGATTGTGATGGCGGTGAAAGTCTGGGGCCCCTCTTTGGCTAACAACTGCATCTCCTTCCACACCGACAACATGGCCCTCGTAGAGGTGATCAATAAACAGTCTTCAAAGGAAAGCTCTATCATGGCCCTAGTAAGACAGCTCGTCCTGTTATGCCTTCAGCACAACATTCTCTTCAGAGCCAAACACATACCCGGCAAGCAGAACACGTTGGCTGATCATCTCTCTCGCTTGCAGGTGACACAATTCAAGCAGCTGGTCCCACACACCTCCCCCTGGCCGCTGCCTCTTCCACCTCTCCCAGATGTGCCCAACTGAACACAGTCCTCGGCTCCCTTTTGGCGGCAACACTGGCACCAGCCACACAAGCTGCATATTCAAGAAGCTGGGCTCTCTTTCGCTCCTTCGCATCGGAGATAAACATCAGCTGCGAGCCACCCATTGCACTGCCTGCACTAGCATTGTTCATCGCGTTCCTAGTGGACAAACAGTATGCCCCGTCAACAGTATCCTCCCACGTCTCAGCCATTGGCTACGTACATAAGCTTAGGGAATTACCGGACCCCACGTCAGCTTTTCTCACCCAAAAACTGCTACAAGCTTGCCACAAGCAACGGCAGCGAGTTGATTCACGGCTGCCCATCGATAAAACCATCCTCGAAAAGCTCATAGCGGCGCTCCCTCACACTAACACAAACAGCTTTGAGACAGTTCTCTTTAAGGCAATGTTTGCCTTAGCTTTCCATGCCTTTCTCAGAGTAGGTGAAATTACAGTGTCCAACAACAACGTGCCGAATCCTAACCTGCTGCAACGGGAGCAGCTGGTCTTAAGGGAACAGTTTCTGTCTCTAACCTTCCACGTATTTAAACACAGCACAGGCCAACCATTCACCCTCAAGGTGGAGGCAGGCACACAAGCAGCCGACTGCCCGGTCACGCTTATGGCCCAATACTTGTCCAGACACGGTTCTACCCCAGGCCCACTGTTCACAGGCACCCAAAACCTACCGGTGTCGAGGTCCCAATTTAACGAACAGCTACGCCGGGCCTTGGCTTTCTGTAAGCTGAACACCAGCTTATTTAAATCCCACAGTTTTCGAATAGGGGCAGCCACAACAGCTGCGGCCAAAGGCCTGTCAGACAGCCAGATTCGGCAACTGGGTCGCTGGCGGTCCGATGCCTTCAAACGGTACATTAGAACAGCGGAGCGACAGTCATGTTTATAACGTTGAATAACAGAGGTCAATCCCCCACCACGAAACGGGGGCAGGGGGGAGTGAGTCCACCCCCCCATCCACCCCTCCCTTAGTTGACAGAGGAGATACCCAGTTTAAGTCTTCCTAAACGGCGGCTACTGTCCCCGGTTTTCTCTGCTGGTTTTTTCTGCTATGTGTTTCAGGTCGAGTGAGTGCACAGACCTGACCCCCGGGATTCCGCCAACGATCGCCCTAAGCTACCCCGGCAGGACAACCACGAAACCGGAATCGCCAACGTGCCAGACCTTGTGCCTAGAAGTGTCTCGCATCCCTAAGACTTTCATACGCCTGCTTAGACGCACAGCGCGTCAGACAGAACCTGTACAATTATGTCTGAAAACGCTAAGAGGAACGTTTACGCTCGTCCAGTCTTTCTTGAACGGGGGACTCTCGACCCCCTTCTTTGTCCATGCAGAGCCAACATGTTCAACGACGGCATATTTGGCTCCGAGTCCACAGACCATTTCTTGTCCATACGGTTGCGTTAAGTTACATGTATCTCTTACTGGGTTGGATATCTAGTCCACAGGACAAGTCCCAACCACCTCGGGAGCCGTCTGGCGTTGCAATCCACATGCAGCCTCCTAGAATTTTTGGCGCTGAACAGTAAAGCCTGTGGCTTGACTGTTCGGTGGCGCATTCAGCTCCAAAAAATTTCCTTACCCAAGGGAGACAATCCAGGTCCGAGTAGAGGCAGACAGATAAATCCTGCCTGGTAGTTAGTTAAAGTTCCCTAGGAACTAGTCCGTAGGAACACTTAGTTTGAAATTATTAAAATATGGGTAATTAGGTTAACTAGCAATAAATTCACTGCATGTGGAAACAAACGCCAGACCCGGGATTTGAGTTGTTTTATTTAGAACTTAGATTGTCCTTGTTTGTCTATGTGTATTTTGTCAGCACACACCCGCATAAAGGTAAGTTTCTTCTTCTGTTAGTAGTGCTTAGTCTAACTTAAAGCATTTTTGACTCTTCACGCTCTCCTCAAAGTATCAAAATAATCACCAAGCTGATTGCGGTACTTAATGGGAAGAAGAAGAAAAAGAAGAGTGTCCTCCAAAATGTGGGAAGTTGGGATGAATCGAAATAAAGTTATAAACTTCGAGTTAAAACCTGCTCCCCCCCCCCCCCCCCCCCCCCACGTGCACACACACACAGTCACACGCACACACAATGCCCAGTAGGCACTGGTAATCCTATTATTAATTAGTGGTTTGTGTGTGAAATCAGTCCTGCCACTTCTCAGTGTCAGTTTGGGAGATCAGTACCTGAGTGGTCATGATCATCTGCACTTGTGAAGGACGAACAACATCATAGGTGAAGAGTTGTATTTCCAATAACCAAAATTCAGTTCCAACTTGTGAGCAGTTGTAAACTATACATGTATATAACTAGTCGGAAAGTTTTATACAGTCTGAGACCAGGGATTCACATCCGTAACGGCTTCAAAAGGAGAAAGGTCTTGGACTCTGGCAAAACTATATGGCATTTGTCCTGAAAATGAATATTTAACATGACAAATTTGAAAAATAATAATAATAGGACAGTTGTCCTGAATCTCCCCAAAACACTAGGACATTTTGAAAATTAATCAGTCTATGTTCTGTGTCCGGCTTGGATGTGAATCCCTGCAGTCTGAGATTGATTAAAGCATCATGTTGATTTTGCTGAAATTCTCTCTCTTTTCAGAACTTCAGTAGTGACATGACAGACTCAAGTGAGCCAGATTGTTCAGTGTCAGACAAAGATGACCAAGAATTTGTCCCAGGGACGGAATCCGAGAGTGATTCTGATACAGAAGTACAATACCCGCGTCTCGAAGAACTGCAGGGCATTGTAGAGTTTTCACAAAAGCAAAAAGACAATGACACACCCAAAGACAATGGAACACCAAGTGAAAGTGACACCAAAGACAAACAAGTCAAAGGAATGTCATTCAAAGGGAAACCTGGGGCCAAAAAACATTACTGCGTTTTTTGTGGTAATGCTCAAAGTCGACTTCAGAGACATTTAGAGAGTAAACACAGCGAAGAAAAGGGAATGGTCCAATTCCTCAACTCCACTGGGAAAACTAAGAAAGATGAACTGGCAAAACTGAGACACGCTGGTGACCACCAACACAACATCCAGGTGTTCAAAAGAGGGGAAGGAGAAATTGTAGTCAAGCGAGGAAAGAGAGACAGTTCACCTCCACAGGAGAATTTTCTGCCATGCCCCAAATGTTTGGGATATTTTCAGAAGAAAGATATGTATCGCCATGATTGTGTCGCTTGTCCAAAAGAGGATTGTGGCCCTCGTCGACAGCTTGTCAAAAAAGGAAAATTGTTGATGCCAGGTGTTTATGAGAAGGACAGTGAGGCACTGCAGCTGTTTTGGAATTCATTGACGAATGACAACGTAGCAGTGGTGGCGAAAAATGACAGTCTCATTGGAATATTTGGTACCAGTGCAATTAAGACTAAGAGAAAGGGATTTGACAAAGACAACTTTGCACAGATCAGAAATTCAGTGCGAGAACTCTCACGTTTGCTCATTGAACTCAGGAGCATGACAAAAACAGCCCAATGCTGGTTTGAGTGAGTTTA
This sequence comes from Batillaria attramentaria, assembly GCA_018292915.2. Taxonomy (NCBI): domain Eukaryota; kingdom Metazoa; phylum Mollusca; class Gastropoda; family Batillariidae; genus Batillaria; species Batillaria attramentaria. The sequence goes on along the minus strand of JACVVK020000104.1, from coordinate 1,135,250 downwards.
TTGTCCCAGAACACTTTCAAGCTGTCGTCGGAGCCACAAAGAACAAACTGTATCACACGCAGGAAGACTACACGAAGTAGAAAATATGTCAGATCTACTGCAAACTGTTGCAGTATGTGTGTGTGACTGCAAGATTTGACAGTATACATGTGTGTGTGTGTGTGTGTTTTCACCACATGGACTAGACCTACACCCCGAGGAGACTTGACACTCTGTGACACCGAGTCTGTGAGTGTGACAGCAGTGTGAAGTGATGGTAATTGTGACAGTGAAACATTTTTACCCCTTTGTGTCTTGTATTCAAATGTGCATCCCTCAAGCTGGATATTAAAGCAAATTTGGTGAGTACAATCTTGTTTTACTGCTTTGTTTACATGTTGAAGTGAGATGAATTGCTTTTCCAAAGTGGCTCCACACCTTGCTATTTCATGCTCAGCACAATCTCAAATCATGGGGGAAAAACCGTTGTGTGATATATTTTCTAAAACTGCATAAAATGGCCTTTCTAACGATACCTAATTTGTCTATGTATGTCACTTGTAGCGTCAGTAAAAATTAATTCAATGTTGCCCCAAAACGCACGTCACCAGGGTAAACAGCCGGCCGCGGCATGCGCGTCAGCAGGGAAGTAGGTCACTGGCTTGGCTCGCGATGTCAAAGAGTTAAAGAAACTGCACGCACAGCCCTAGAGGGTAAGCTGTTCCAAGCAATGGTTTGTGATTCTGTTAGTGAAAAAATATTGGTTAAGTTTGAGTGTAAGTTTGTTTCTTTGTTTGGATTTATGTCCAGTTGTGCTGTTTAGGTTAAAGCTTAACTGAATACATGATTTTAAATAACTAAGCCTTCAGTAAGGCCAGGCTGCGAGTTATTGAAGAGAAGAAAGAAATGAAAAAAAACAACAACCCAAACAACCTTGGGATTTTATCATTTGATAGTCTTTTGCAAACATACACTACAGATTGTGTATGTCTGTTTTCATGTGTCTCGGCCAGCAGCACTTCTTCAAGAACTCCACGGAACTCCTAAGGTCACAGTATGAGTTCCAAAGCTCCAGAGATGAAAAATGCAGCCAATGCTTCAGCAGCTGGTCACAGCGTCCCACTGAGACTGGCTGTGATTCCCACCTGAACGCCCCAGTTCCTCAGACCAGCAGCCACACAAGTGCAAATGAAGACACTCGAGTGACCGACACTCACTTGAACACTAGAACTAGAAGTCCTCCTAAGAAAAGGTTGAAAACAGGAGCGTCGGATATCCGAGAGTTCTTTCAGAAACATGTGCTGTAGAAGAGACTGTTTATCAATTTTAACTATTAACGGGTACATAGAATCAGTTTTGAACAAACAAAACCATGTCAGTGAACTGCTTTAAATAAGTTTTTGATTACTTTATGCGTTTGTGTGTGTGTGAGCATGATGACATGGTAACTGGGTGTGTTGGCTAGCCTGCAGGGGCTTTGGACTTGTACCTTCCTTACCGGTATTTGCATTTTGGAAAACTTTCACCCATGGATTTTCAGAGTCTTGTATTAAATTTTTTTTTTTTTTAATATTATTTTTCGGTTGATGGTCAGTGCTTTTGTCACCGACTCTTTCACTTTCAGGTGTCATCAAACATCTCTTTTGTTTTCACAAACATTTTACTTGCACTTAGCGGACTGGATATTTTAGCATTTACAGCACTGGGTTTGCAGACAATTCATTTATGTTATGGATAGGTCAGGTGGTATGGGCGCTGCTTCAAGTGCTTGTTGCTCACCACATGCGTACCTGTTCAGTGTTGAAACTGAATGTAACAGTACAAACACTGTGTGGTCAGATTTGAGTACAAGATTTGTATGGTTTATTTTCAGGAATTGTCAGTCAGAGAACGGGGTTATGGTGGATGCAAAGGAGCTGCTTGCTTGCTGTCTGTGGGGTGTGCTAGGTGTGGGAAGGTGTCCTCAAAGTGGACCACAGCGGACTGGCATCATTTACACTGGTTTTGACATCAACCGTTATATTGTAGCCGCTGCGGTCAGCAATGGCATCGGATACATACAGCTGCAACGTTTCTTCGCAGTGATGAACATGCCACCACCCATGAATGAAAAAACCTGGTACCACTACCAAAAACGAATGCATTGTAGTGCCAATGTCCATCTTCAAGAGGCAGCGGAAATTGTGAGACAGACATACCTGGAAATGAAAATTCATCAGCCAGACCAAAATGGTGTCTTCAATGTTTTAGTATTATTTGATGGGTCATGGCAGAAGAGAGGACGGACTCACAATGGAGTCGCTACTGTTATAGAAATATTCAGCAATGGGACATCCATTGCAGTGATGTGTGTCATTCTAGCTACAGACACAGGCTTGACAAACTCCACCCTTGGCACTGCAATGACAATTCAAGTGCCTCAACACAACTTTAAAACCAAAATTTAGGCCTGGACAAGAACATGTCACAATCTATCACAAAAACAATCATGCACACTCACACCAACATTTCCAGTCACTGGAGGCTAGCTGCCTCTGCCAGTCTCACTTGTACGCGTCACTGGGTACCTGAAGATGAAGGGGCCGCAGCCATGACGGCAGCAACAATACGTGAACCGCCTCTAGCGGGCGGGGGCCTCTGGATGCTGTCGTCGTATGACTTTACGCTCAGTGTGGTGCGAGGTCCGGTTTTCCAGCAGGCTCCTGTCTCGTCAACAATGGCAGCCTCCAGTAGCATGGAGTGTACACCCAGGGTTGGGAACGGTAGAACGAAGCTGGTGCTGAAGTACTCATTATGAGGCTCCACGGTCTGTGACAGCTGCACTGATGTCTTCTCGGGGTTCTGAAAAGCAGAGCATTAAGTTAACTTTTTCAAGTTTTGGTGATGGTGGGTCAGGGGTGGGGGAGAAGAGATACAAGCATCAGATCACATTCCTGAGCACAACTTAATAAAAAAAAAAAAGAAAAAAGAAAAGAAGGGAAATTCTTTTCTTTGCATGCCAGATATTGCTGTTGTTTTTTCAGTAACTCGACTCTTTCCAGTCCAGCTGATCTCTTGACATCTAACATTTCCGCACAAAATACATTTTTATACAACAGACTTAAAGCATCACCGCAAAGTTGCTTACTTCTTTGTATCTTGAGACAAAGAACGCAAAAACGGAATCTGCAGCCTACCTTACTGGCCGGAGTGCTTTGTTGAGATGGCGCCCTGTTCACCAGGTTTGTAGTCACGGTGACACTGACAGCCTTCACTGAGCGGAACAAAGCAGGGCGCTCTCCCTTCTGAATGACTCCTTCCACTTTCAACGTCAGGCTGGTGTCGCTACGGATAAGGACTGGTTCACCTGCACTGCTCGGCTGTGGGGAAATGGCAAGCTGAAAAAAGGAAGGACAAATCAATTAAATACATGCATGAAATAACCACCCAACAAAAATCAATAACAGAACCCAAAACAAACTACAGGATAAACAGTTCCGCCGGTGAAAATCACAGTGGCATTTAGATCTGTATGACTATATTTTAATATCTCCACTTTGATGAAGGCTCTGGTGGTTAAAAAAAAAAAAAAAACTTCTGCACATGTGTAAGATAATAAAAGATATTGCAGAAGATACTGCGTTTCAAACAATACAAAAATATGATAGCATGTTCTGCAATAATTTCAAGATGGAAAGAGTTAAAATTTACCAACCAAACTCTCTGCTACACACAGTCGTATTCCATAGACACAACAGACATGTTTCATTTACCTTGACAGTGGTTGACTGGAGAGTCTGGAAGAAGAAGCGCGGGAAGCTGAGACTGGCTCGTGCAAGGGACAAGGCCGACTTACTTAGGAAGTCCACCAACTGTAACACACAACCAGTCAAACACACATGAAACTCACCTGAAGTAAACCTCTATGTGAACATGCAGGGCATGTGTCTGTGTGTGGTAAATGCAGGCCATGTGCCTGTATGTAAGCATACTGCATATATTATATTAATATATATACGTGTGCAGGTATGTGGGCACACACGCACAAGCCCGTGTGCAGGTGCTAGCATGCAGGGTGTAAACATTAACAAAGGTCTAATTCTCACTATATTCTAAGTATCACTGCTTCCCCTAACTCAGGCTGGAGTTTTCCCACTGGCCAAAAAACGAGGAAAATAGTACATAAAGAGAAAGCAGAAAATGCAGAAATGTCGGCAGAATGGTGGTAAAACAATAAAAAAGACTAGAGGGGCAAAGCCTCCTTGGCTCACTTGTGAGATGGGTCAAGGTCATTCAAAAGAGTATGTTTGTAAAGCTATCACTGTCTATCCTGAAGATAGATGTCTCTTGTGTTCATAGTTCCTAAGAAAATGGTTAATGGCAACATAACAATTTTCCAAGGACAGCTTGTATCACCTTGACTTTGGGTCAAGGTCATTCAAATGAGATCTGAAAGTGAAGAGCTTATCAATGACTATCTGTATGCCACGTTTGATAGCTCTAGTTTTTGCAGCTTCTGTACAAATGGTAATGTAAAATTCACAACAGACAGCTGTATTGACCTTGACCTTGAGTCAAGGTCATTCAAAAGGCTATGTCTGCATAGGTCTCATTGCTGCCTATCATTGTGCCTTGTTTGGTGCCTCTGTTATTTGTTGTTTCCAAGAAAATGCTAACGTTAAGGTCTCTGCAAAACAATTTGAGTGGCCTTGACCTTGACTCAAGGAAACTGAATACAAGTATGCCAGTACAGGTTTTGTCAATGTCTATCATCATGCAAAGTTTGATGCCTCTGGTGACCCTAGATTTTGAGAAAATGGCAATTGTAAATTTCCAGTGAGACAGACTTAGTGACCTTGACCTTCAGTCAAGGTCATTCAAACGGTATGTCTTATAAGGTCTTACTGCTGTCTATCAGCAAACCAGGTTTGATGCTTCTACCATTTATTGTTTCTGAGAAAATGCCCATGTTAAGGTTTTCGAAGCATTTCAGCAAACAGCTTGTATGGCCTTGACCTTGACTCAAAGTCACTGAATACAGGTATGTCAGTAAAGTTGTTGTCAATGGCTATCATCATGCAAAGTTTGGTGTCTCTGGCTTTTCTAGATTCTGAGAAAATGCCAATGTAAAATTTCCAGACAGACAGCTTTGGTGACCTTGACCTTGGATCAAGGTCAGTCAATATGGTATGTTTTGAAAGGTCTTACAGCTGTCTATCAGCACGCCAAGTTAGGTGCCTCTGCTATTCATTGTTTCTGAGAAAATGCCAATGTTAAGGTTTTGGAAGGTTTCCGCTAAAGAGCTTTTATGGCCTTGACCTTGACTCAGTCACTGAATACAGGTATGTCAGTAAAGGTGTTGTCAATGTCTATCATCATGCAAAGTTTGACGTCTCTGGCTTTTCTAGATTCTGAGAAAATGCCAATGAAAACTAGCAGAGAGACAGCTTTAGTGGCCTTGACCTTGGGTCAAGGTCAATCAATATGGTATGTTTTGAAAGGTCTCATGGCTGTCTATCAGCAGGCCAAGTTTGGTGCCTCTGCTATTTGTAGATTCTGAGAAAAAGCCAATGTTAAGGTTTACTGTGGACACACAGACAGACACACACACACACACACAGACAGACGACGGAGGGCTATTACATAGACTCACTTTGTTACACAAGTGAGCCAAAAAGGGTGGAAATTGGTCTAGAGGCAGTAGAATTCTGCTGAATAGTGGAAAAATCTTACGCCTGTAACTAGAGCACTCACCCGGAATGTTTTCTCAGGACAAGTGGAGTTTTCTGGCAGCAGAACGTCCAGTTCCCGGGATACAGCATGCAGCGCCCCCTGCACTGACTGCTCACTGAGACCGGGCTCTGCCTGTCCTAGAAACTGTCGCTCACCTTGGGTGCTCTGCCTGTCGACCAAACACCATGTACAACACTGTTATTTCTTCAAATATATTTCCTCCTTAAAAGTAAGGAGAGGTGCTAAAACTGGCAGACAGGTAAAAGCTGAGTTTGAGCCTTCTGTATAACAAGGATATATAAGATTACAGAAACAATCTCTATTCCAAAGAGTTAAACACCTCACCTAACCTTGCGCATGCGCAGTTAGTACTGTAACCATGTTACATCACCAACTGTGCACACGCAAGGTGGGGTGGGGGTGGTGAAGGGTGGTGAAGAATGGTGTGTGCGCGTGTGCGTGCGTGCATGTGAGAGAGAGAGAGAGAGAGAGAGAGAGAGAGGGCTTCGATTTCTTGAGCAATCCTTAACTATTGAAAGGACTGAATGATTTACCCTGTTCGAACAGTGGAGACCACTGTAGAGATGGCCGACTTCACACAATCACAGCTCTGCTGCAGTCTGACTAAAGTTAAAGAAACGGTACAAAGAAAGCAACAATCATGGCAGACGGATGGTCTCCCAATCATTAAAACCTGAGAGAAGCACAGTATGATCATGCAGAATATGAAATGCTGTGCCAGGAATAAGTTACCTGCTCCCCCACCAAAAAAGGAAAATGTTTCAAAAAGAATGCGCACGCGTGTGTGTGAAGCAAGTGGTGGATTAAAAGGGTGGGCAACGGTGGAAACTGACCCGTGGGCCCAAAACCTCAACCCACATGATCCTGATAAACTGTCCTGCTTGTCCTACTTTATTCACCTTCCTCAACCGCAAAACAACAACAACAACAACAACAACAGTGCAATTAGCCTAGAGGTGGCGGAATTCAGCCGAAAAGCTGGAAAAACTTGTGCCTGAGTTCCCATGGCTGTAAAACTCTGATGTGACCCCTGATGTATAAGGGGTTCCTTTCACCATATCCCTTCTCCCTACGTACGACAACTACAGTCTACACCCCACCAAAAGGCAATGCGTGCCACTCTTGGGATATTCGTGTCACCACCAGACTGCTGAAAGCTTTGCCACCACTTGTCAGGTCCAGCTCACCAAACATTGTGAGTGTTGTAACAGGCCACAGTGTCACGCTGCACACCAGGGAACCCCACTTGATGGAACATTTGTCTAATCACTCGCAGTCGGCTTGAAGAAAATCCATTCACAAGACAATTTTGGCGTTAGTAGTCTAGCCATCAAAACTGACAAAAAGGGATAAGAGTTAAATGAAAGTAAACACTGACAATAAAAGGATACAGAGTGATGTTATGCAGTGTGGCTGGATCAGCATCGAAGGAGGCCCAGTAGAGAGTGGAGATCTGTTGGCCAACTTCATGACAGTACCCAACACACTTCTCCAGCTGTAGACAGGCAGACAGATGGCAACATTACATCTAACTAGTTACCATGGTAACCTGTTAATACTGGTGTGCTGAAGACTGGGGAGCACCTTTACATTTTTCCAGAGTTAGTTAGTTAGTTATTTGGGGCTTTACGCCGCGCAAGCAACAGAGACTATTTCGCGGCTAATTTTTCCAGAGCTGGAAATGACAATGATAACTGAACGTAAAGCAGCACTGGACTTTTAACTGGGACTGAGATTTTAGGCGATGCTGAAGCTATCGTAGAACACATCCTGTAGCATAAAATCAAAGGAAAACAAAGAAACAAACTATACTAAACCATGTTAACCATGAACCATGTTTCACAGACCAGTGCAAAGTGTTGTTGGATACAAAGGTATTACTTGCCTGGTCTCTAGGTATGCGAGACACATATAAACACTACTAACCTGCTGTACTATCTGAGCCCAGCGTGTCCCTTCCTGTCCGTTGGAACAGGCGAGGGCGGTGGCGATGGCCGGCGGAGGAGAGGCACGGAAGGTGTTGCACGTCAGTACCATCAGTCGTAGGGCAGCCAGCCAGGCCACCCGCAGCCGAACATACTCACACTGGAACTCCAGCGGGAAACCAGGAGTGCTGGCGGCCTGTGGTGACAATACCAGACATTGCATGTAAAGAGTACAAGTATGAAAGTTGCACTTGTATAGTCTCATTCTGTTAAGCGATTCAAGTTATATTTTGCCCTCCATCTCCAAGCGTACTAAGCTGTCTATTCACGCTCTCTCTTGATCATCTCAGTACTATTCTGCAAATGTCAAAGAGCTCTTCTAGTTCTACACTCACGGTTAAGTGGAAACAGATCTAAAATACGCACCTTTCGATCCAGTCAATCAAAATTTTGTCACATTTCTTTGGACTGTGAGTGTAACTCTCTGCGATGGTTAAACCGAACAGAATTTATCACACAAATACACAAGCCTGAAAGTTATTTATTTAGGCTCAATACCTTGATGGCAACAATCGCTCGCTGGTAGTTATCCACAGCATTTGCCAGACAAGGCAAAATGTTGAAACCATCATGGCGGATTTCCTGTAACCTCAGCTGAGCTGAACAGATGTGCTTCAGACCAAGCAGCCAGTTGTAGAAATGCTCAGAAGACACCTGAGGAAAAAAAACAGAATTAAAACAAGTCTCTTTCAGTTTACATGGAGGACAACAAAGACGATGCAGCAGAAGGTCCAGACACTTGTCTGAGGCGCATTTTCAACATCCGATGGCCAGAGAAGATCCAAAACGAAGAGCTGTGGGAGCGAGCAGGACAGGAACCAGCGGCCAAGCAGATCCTGCGGAGGAAGTGGGGCTGGATTGGACACACCCTCAGGAAGCCAGCATCCAGCACCACACGCCAAGCCCTGACATGGAACCCGCAGGGGAAAAGGAAGAGAGGCCGGCCTCGCAACAGCTGGAGGCGGGACACTGAGGCAGAGCTATGCAAGCAGGGGACCAACTGGACTGGAGTGGCAAGAGTAGCCCAGAACAGAGTGCGATGGCGAAGGGTCATCGATGGCCTATAGATGCTCCACTTGGAGCCATGGGCCTAAGTAAGTCTGTCTGTCTTTCAGTTTGGTAAGTGCAGATAATCTTGCACAGTGCCAAAGCAAACGACACTATTGCTACACCCTGATTAGGTAAATGGAAAATAGTAGCACTATATGGCTAATGACAGTTACTTGCCAGGACAAATAAAACAAAATTCTCGTGCCGACTACCTTGTAAGCCATGTCAGACAAGATGAATTCAGCGATGGAGTACTGGCCGTATCGCATGGCCTGGCGGGCGATTCTGTACATCTGCCAAGACCCTGATCTCTCCAAAGCCATCACAAGTGTTGCATGGACATCAGGAGGCATCATCTCTTCTCTTGCGGCTTGGAACACAAGCGTACATAGCTGAACCTGCAGACGAGTACAAATTCTCAAGCTGTTAACGATACATGGGTTAAAAAAAACCCCAAGAAACAAGAAAAACCAACACTGTGGTGACATGAGACAATCCTGCATGAGCCGCTTCCATATGCTGCCTTTTGGCATGTTGTGGGTTTAACACCATTTCTCATCACAGAGTGACATCAAGAACAAGACAAGAAGGAAAATGCCATTACTTTACCAGCTTGGCTGTACTTGCTCCTCTTTATGCAAGTGGCAATCACAGGTAATTGCCACCAACAATGACACACACCACACAACAACAAAAGATAGAGACCGACCTGTAAGTGGTCACTGGCGAGACCAGTTATTGTCCACTTCTGCAAACACGCCAGAATGGTTGGGATGGCTGACTGCAACGTCTGTGGTGATTTTTCTCCGATGGCTTCAAGTGCTTCGCACACCAGCTCTGCTTCTTTGCCTGCAAAAAAACAACACAAAAACAGACATTAACAATCAATTTTTTTAAAAACTGATGAACCATCCTGTTTCTTACCAATCTGAGTGTGACAGGGTTGCACATTTAAGTCGGTCCCAGGACACTGACCTATAAAAATATCAAATGTCCGATTTTTCCCACCTCAAGCGGACATTTGTCCTATTAAATTTTTTATTGCCACTAAGTGGCCAGGACACTGTGTCCTATCACTTTGCTGTTTCCAGGACACTTTGTCCTATAGAAGCTGTGTAAATTTGCAACCCTGGTGTGATCAACTTAGGATTACATTGAAAATGATAACTGATATGACCAAGTTGCACATGACCTTTGCTGAACACCCTTGTCATCCAGACTCACTAATCCATTCAAACCACAAGGAACGCAGTAGTCACCTGAAGAGAAAGACAGCAGCTCACACAAGGTGTCCACAAAGGCGGCAGCGGTGTTAGCATCTGTAGTGCTCAGCTCCACGGCAGCTTTCAGGGCAACCTAAAACAGTACCACCACCATGGGAAAACCTTCCTGACTTTCACAGTAACAATAACCAAACTAACGTATCACAGGCTGGGGAATTCCTGAGAAACTAGAGAGGCAAAAGCCTCCATGGCTCCCTTGTGACAAGGGTCAAGGTCATTCACAAGTGTATGTTTGTAAAGCTCTTATCACTATCATCACGGCAAGTAAAGTGTCTCTGGCGTTCCAAGTTCCTGGCAATATTACAATTTTCCCCCAAACAGTTTGCATGGCCTTGACCTTGGGTCAAGGTCATTAAAATGAGATCACATCAGGTCTATTATTATGCCAAGTTTGACGCCTCTAGTATTTGTAGTTCCTCCGAAAACGGTAATGTTAAAATTCACAACAGACAGCGTTAATGACCTTGACCTTCAGTCAAGGTCATTCAAAAAGGTAGGTCTCATTGCAGTCTATCATCATGCCCTGTTTGGTGCCTCAACTGTTTGTTGTTTCAGAGAAAATGCCAAGGTTAAAGTTTCCCCAAAACAGCTTGCATGGCCTTGACCTTGACTAAAAGTCATTGAACACAGGTATGTAAGTGAAGGTGTTGCCAATGTCTATCATCATGCAAAGTTTGATACTTCTGGTTCTTCTAGATTCCGAAAAAATGCAAATGTAAAAATTTCCAAACAGACTGCTTTAATGACCTTGACCTTGGGTCAAGGTAATTTAAAATGGTATGTGTGCATAGGTCTTATCACTGTCTATCAGCACGCCAAGTTTGGCGCCTCTGCTGTTTGTTATTTCTGAGAAAATGCCAATGTTAAGGTTTCACAAAAATAGCTTGTATGGCCTTGACCTTGACACAAGGCCATTGAATACATGTATATCTGTAAAGTTCTGATCAATGTCTATCACCATGCAAAGTTTCAAACCTCTGGTCTTTGTAGATTCCGTGAAAATGCCAATGTAAAATTTTCAAACAGACAGCGTTAGTGACCTTGACCTTGAGTCAAGGTCATTCAAAATGATATGTTTTGAAAGGTCTTATGGTTGTCTATCAGCATGCCAAGTTTGGTGTCTCTGCTGTTTGTAGTTTCTGAGAAAATGACAACGTTAAAGTTTTCTGGACACACACACACACAAAGACAGACAGACAGACAGACAGACGACGGAGGGCTATTACATAGACTCCCATTGTTACACAAGGGAGCCAAAAAAAAGACTGAAACCCTGGCCGGGGTCCAGGGGCCGCTAAGGCCCCGGCGGGGTGCAGGGGCGGCTCCCTGCTGGGTGGTGCCGGAAGAAAACGAATTCTAGTATTTTCACAGGAAATTTGTGACCTCTCCTGGCACCTAAAAGTGAAAATATTAGCATGACATTCACACCTGGATTGCTTCTATGTGTCACACTTTCATCCTTGCCTATGCTGCTGACCTTGTAAACATATTTGCTAAATTTTTTAAAACTTTTCACAAGGCACTTGAACAATGCTCATTTAAATGCACATCTGCAGGCCTTTCCTGTCACCTTTTGGTGAATAGTTCAGAACTGAAGAAAAACACAACTACCATAACACAGTCAAATTAGCCATTAAAGTTCAAATGAGGACTGAATGCAGTAGAATATTTTCACTGGGGTGGCACATTTGTTTTTTCTCAAGACCCTGTGTCTTGCCATTCACTTCCATTTCAATCAACCAATAACAGGTGACTTATTGTTTAAATGGAGGAAAAAAAATTTGAAAGCCAAATCAACTGTCCACAACACTAAATCTGCACAGTTCCTTCTGTGTAGGAGGGCAAACATTTCACTAGAATTAAACCCACATTACCGCTACAAGTCAGACAGACTATACTCTGTGTACTCTGACCAGTTCCACTTAACGATGCAAGTCACAGTCACTTCAAATCAGAGGAGTATTATTCCGAAAACTTGTGACTAATAATTTCTAAGCATATTGCACATGGTGGTGCTCCCCTGATTTTAGCCTCTCTGAGAAAGTAGATGGGCACAAAATACATGTAGATACCAACCTCATTTGTCATTTTTATCACCCCTCCCTAAGCAGTATCGTGTCTCATCGTCGTCATTATCATGAATCGAGTCGGAAGCATTAAATAGATCTATGCTTGTACTGGGCTTGCTCGTTGCTTCGTAGTTCTTCATTACGAAATGGGGAATTACTGCGGTCTTTATTCTGCGGATGTGTTCAGTCGCCAACACGTTCCGTTTCGCCATCTGCATCGGTCACCCACCTATCTGTCCACGCTCATAGCCAACGATTCTTCTTGGATTCGTCCTCTAACGCTTGCCGACGCACAAAAATGTTCCCTAGCGACGACATCGCCAAATGCAGCGGCATTGTAAAACATGGCTGACGAAAGCGCCAGCTGTCCATCTCCGCCGTAGACGCAAACCTATACAAAAGGAACGTGCGAGTGGTGTGATTTGGCGCCGGAGAATAAAAGCGGATGTGACGCTAGGCAGGCCATGGCCGCGCATGGCTGCGAAATTGACTCCACGGTGGCACAGTGGTTGGCGCTGTCTTCACCTTCCTCAGTTTATTATTTTTTTTCCCCCTGTATTTTTTGGGCGGAAACTTCGATTTTTTTGGCGGAAAGGGTCGGAAGTTTGGCGGAGGTCTGCCAATTGGCGGACAATTCCCCAGCCTGGTATCAACAGAAGTTTACGTATTAAAGAAACGTATTATTTCAGAAATGATCAACCTTATCAGTCAGCCATGCACCTTACCAGGTCACTAGTACCAAGGGCTGAAATCTATGAGAACATGTCCTGGCTGCCTAAAGAACTACAAAAATCTACGCCCAGAGCAACCTGAAAAATAGGACATTTCCAACTACCAGTAAAGATACGAACCAGCTGAGCAGACTGACGTTTACTTTTATTCAAGACTTCTGTTCACACCCAGCGGTCGTTGTCCAATGTATTTGCGACCTGTTATCTGGTTTTGAACATTTGCAGGTATTCTTACAGTGTTCCCTCTGATTTGAAAATACCAGGGCCCTTAGGACTCTCTCTCCATATTTTGGGGGGTCCTTTCGTAAATTTGGAGGGTCCACGTTCAGATTTTGTTCATAGGGTCTCCGGGAGAGTGTTGGAAAAATACTGTTTGTTACGGCGAGACGAAAAACGTGCGTCCCATGACGTGCTGTTCTCAAATTCGTGTGCCAGAGTTTTGTGCGTACAAATATGCACACCTGTGCATAATCGGGAACAATGTTCTTAACCCTGTTAGATTAAAATTAGTGACAGACAGCCTGATTAAAATTAGTGATAGACAGCCTGCATAGCTTATGAACATTTTCTGATCTCTCTTACCTTCATGTGCTGATTGACCTTGCTCACGTCTGTTCCGTTTGTTAGGATAAGAAACGTCTGGATGGCTGCCACCGCTTCACTGGAAACGTCCTCTAAACACCCTGAAATAATGATTTTTGGTCTTCAACTTTTTTAGTTTAACCTAATTTTAATGCCAAGCGTGCGACACAAGTCTCAAATGCCACTCACTCACTGGAGAATAAAATCACATGGCACACTATTCCAAACAATGAGAAGCTATTTCAAAGGGTAGCCAAGAAAGACATTGCCACCAACCTCTACTCTGCTTAGTCTGATGTTCGTATGAACATCTGACAAAAACTCAAGTGCCAAGGTTATTACACACATACTTCATTCACACATGAGAAACACACACACACACACACCTGCAGAACATTCACTGACAACGACCACCACAGGGCTAACAAAACTAAAGTAAACATGTAAAGCTGTCAACAGGCAACTTACTTTTGGATTTTGTGATCTGAGTGAGGAGCCTGATGGTTTTTGAGGCCAGGCTGATGTTGTCGTCATAGCAAAATTGTCGGCAGACTGTCAGCAACTTGCTTACTGGAAACAGAGACAACACAACAGTAGAAGTAAATACTGACTACACCCCAAAAAAATGAAATAAAATAAAGAAAAGTAAAAGCAAGTCATACAAGTCTTCTTCTTTTATTCTTCTTCCTTTTTTTAAAAGAAGTTACAATTTGGTTCTATAAGGATATTTTTATGTGAAACCCCTTTACAGTGAAATTCAGACTGTAAGAATCAGCACACTGCTTGCTAAACAAAAGTAACACTCACTGGTAGGTAGAGGCAGGAGCTTGATGGCAACTGATCCACAAATGGCATTTAACACCGAGACGGCCAGCACCTTCAGTTGTGGAGACGATGTCTTCAAGAGGAAGTCGCAAACCTCCTAAACACACAGAAAAGTACATCACACGAAAATGTTCAGCAATGTTCAGTATGAGTAAAAGGGTGGAGCGTCATGCACTTCTCATTAACATAGCAGTATGAAAACACTTGCCAATCTGTGAAAGCTGTGTGTAAATGGACAATGTTAGTTCAAATTCACTAGTTGCTGGCAATTTTTAAGCCAGCAATTTTATTTCTTTTTTTAAACTAGATGTCAGGTGACAGTGGGGTCCAACTCTGTATGCAAATGAAGACCCACTGACCTCCACATTTTCTGCCTGCCAAAGGTGAGGCCCATGCTTGGCCAGCAGGGACAGGTTGTGGAGACAGGCAAGGTGGACATCGTGCCGAGGGTCCGTGGCCAGGATATTCAGCAGGCGTGAGACGTGGGCCGAAACGTTAACCAGAGAATGCACTGCAAGCCGTGTCATGGTGTTGAGGGTCAAAACCATGAACTTCCGTGCTGGGTAGCCCTCCAACAGAGACTTGCACACAGCAAATGCCTGAAGCATTTAAGAGAACGGTTTACTTTCTTATTTATTTATTTATTTTGGGGTGGTGGTGGTCTTGTATTCTTTTATGAATGCCCTCAGCATCAAAATCTGTGATCCAGAAGACAAACACACACACACACACACACATAAAGTACTCAGAATGACTGAACAAAAACCATCACCAAATCCACCCCTAGTGCTGCTTTTGTAATTTCAAGATCAGTAAAAAGATCACCTGAATTAGTGAATACATGCAGATTTAGCTTAATACACATGTAAAAGGAAAGGCAAGGGCACCTTTGCAGCGGTGTCAGCATCGTGGTGCATGTGACGGAGGCTGGGAATCAGCTTCAGTTTCATCTCTACTGGTGTCGCCAGCCCAGACAACATGGCAATCATCTTGCTACAAATTGTTGCCGAGAAGGTTCTGCAAAACACAAATACAAGACTTGTAATGAAGTCCATGCAGAGAAAACAAAAATTAATTGAAAGATAAAAAGAGAAAAAAACATCAGCGGCATCTCTGATCTCGCAGTCGCCAGCATAACCGCAAATACTTTGAAGAAACGAGATAATTTTTTAATTTTTGAAAGCTCCCAAGCCGGAAAAATTTATTTTTGAAAGTTCTCATTCTGGAAATCTGGAAACTTGGCACCCCTGCAAGTAGACATACATATAGAAATCCCCTGAATGGCAGAACAATTCTGACCTTTGCTGCACTTCACCCATTCATTACAAACGTCAGCAGCCGCCATTCCCAAGGCCTAGACACGGTCTCCCCATGTGATGTTCAAACAGACTGGTTATGGCAGAGCTTTACTCACTTAGATTTTTCTGAGAACTTGTCAGCAGCAAAAATGGATGCCTCCACCTCTACAGCATCATGAGAGTCGAGTGCTAGGATAATGCTGTGGTGGACAGTCTTCTTCTCAGGGATGATGCTGGCAATGCTACCAAGAGTTCTGTAAATAAACAGGACATATTTTTAACGTTTTGTTACTTCCAGACAGTACCATAAGATAGATTAAATAAACAGAACGTAGTGCATTTTATTTCTTCCAGACAGTACAGTACCATAAAATTAAAAGAAACTTATTAGCTCTGACTTGTCACCAACTCTTTTCGTTCAGTTTCACACACCATGTTACTAAAGAAAGGACAGGTACTGCATCCAGAAAATCTGTCACACGGACTAGTAAATCTACAAGTGTGTGCATCCTATATCATAGTATATGCACCGTTGTGTCTTGGGGATTTTTGGCATTTAAATTAATTACAGCTAAGAAAGTACACAACTGCAAGACACATCACCCTACCCTATACTCAAAATCCAGTAACGCCAAATTCCACAACAATCTGACAAACAAAATCATAAAAGAGAGCATGTTAGATACCTGAGGGTGATTGCCCTAGCGACAGGGTCATTACTGTGGATGACACCGATAATGCGACGCGAGAATTCGTCAACATTAAGGATCTTGTCCAGATGTTTCTCACTCTGTTGCACCACACGCAGGATGCAAAGTCGGATGAAGTTGTTTCTGGAGCAAGTGTTACAGTTACAGCACGTACAACTACAATGTGTACAATACTCTGTGCATGTTAGTGCGGTCACGTTTATAGTTTTTAGTAGATGTATGCTATACTTTATGTATAACAAAACTTTTAATTTTCTTTATGGAACTGAAGCTAAATAAAAACTGGATGCAAATCCCATCTGAAATGTATCCATTATAAATGAAATAGTTTGAATAAACAAGTATAATAATACTTTAATAGTGCCACATGAACAATTAATTTTTATTAAAAGCTTGCAAATATTTATTACACAGAGACAAGTAAAAGTTTGGTTTCAGTAAGTTCTCACCCTCCTCTGTATACATCGGCAATTTTGAGCAACGCCGAGTTGATCAGAATAGGGAATGGGTATTTCTCAAACAAACGTGGAAACTTGACCACAGCTTCACACTGCACACCAATCCTGCCAGACCGCAGACCTGGTGCAACACAGGAAGACGCAAGTTATATGTTGTGCATGGAAAACACTGCAGCCGTCTAAGCTTACTACGCTTAACATTTGATAATTTACAACAAACAATACTAATTACTATGCTGATGCAACTGCTCGAAGTTGAAGAACATGTGCAGTGGACTCTCAGTGGGGGTTGGCTTCTTAATAATAAAAATTCACGTTCTCACAAGTCAAGAGACTATATAAAGTTATGAGTCACATTCACAACTCAAATACAACTGTTCATTTGTATTTCTAATGATCTGAAAATTCTGATAAACTTGTCTTTGACTGTAAAAAAGCATCACACGAGGAAAAATCCGCCATCCCATGAATATGGAGAATCCACTGCGCCATTGGGGCTACCCGAATAGTCGCGTGTGGTCAAGTCAGAGTGTTTTGTTCCTAATCTTCCTTTACATGCGTACTGCCCTTCACAGGCAAAATAGCTATGAACAACCTTTGTCTAATTCTGTAAGCGCCGAGTTCGCATCTTGCTCTTGTTCAGCGGAAACTCCATCAACAAAATTAGCAGAACGCACCGCCGTCGCCATTCTGCCGCTTGCGCGCTATTCCAATTTTTCATAAACACCACGAGAATGTTGCAAATAGTTTTCATATGAATAAATATAAGCAGAAACCATTTCAAGAAAAATATAAAATCAAGCAGATGTGTAACCATGTCAAAAATGTTTGTTGCTGTAAAACAAAACACATTATTGGGATTTTTGTTTTTCACAACTCGTAAGGTCACATGATCAAAGAGGTGCAAAATGGCAGACGACACCAAAAGTTTCCTTGCTTTGTTGAATGGATTGGCTCGCATGAATTACTATGGTCAATCTGAAATAACAGAAGACTTCTTAAAAGAACAGATATATCCTGAGATGTCTCAGGAAAATTTTGATCATGTTCTGACAAGATGCCGTGGCTTGCTAAAGGTTTGTAGAACGGAACGTGTTCTGGGGGGTGGGCGGACCATACCGGTACTGTATTATTTAATTTTAGCACTAAAAGCTTGTACGTCTTTACTGGTACATGATTTATTAATAGCTTAAACAAAGAAGGAGTTTGACACCGGTTTTAGGTTAGTGTGAAATGATGGCACGAGGAAAGTGTAATTTGTCCTTCAATTTATTCTAGATCTATGCAATTTGGATGCCTCTGTGTTGAATGTCATTGCTTAGACAGGGCTGAGATTTAGCAAACCCGACTAAGGAGCCAATCGGAATCCCAACCAGGGAAGTTGAGGGAGCCCGACAATTTTTCAAGGAGCCTGACTCTTTGATGAGAAATTTTGCTGTATCTGCGCTATTTTTAGACCAGTCTGCGCGATGGTGAAATGAGAGCTCTGGGCGCTGAGGCAGTCAGCGGGTTCAGCGACGGCATACGTGTGTATTGCCGCGTATTACCAATCCAGTGCAGGTGTGTCAGTAAGCGGAATCTACCGATCGGGCCGGGAAATATCAAGGCGCCAGCCGGGCGATTGAAACTGTGATCCGAGGGAGCCCAACGTGATTTTTAGGCGCCTCGGGCGCCCGGGTGCCCGCTAAAGCTCAGCCCTGCTTAGACCCTTTTTTCAGGTGACGGTAGATTTGTATTTGAGCAGAATCATAACGAGCATTCTTGATGATTCTTTAAGTAACCAGCTGGTGTGGACGATGCCTAATAAAACAAAAAGTCTCATAAAATTCAGGGAAACGTTCAGTTTTATTTTATTTACTGTTTGTCTGTGTACTTGCAGAGCATGGTGTCGGCTGACATGGACATGACGCAGTTGGAAGCATTTCTTAGTGCCCAGTCAAAGAAAAGAGATGCGCCGCTGAGTGAAGAACAAATCAGTGCTGTGCGCAAGTTCTGGAAGTTAAACAAAACCAAAATCCACGAAAGCATCATTTCACAGACAATGTGGGGCAACACTCTGCAGAAGGTGTCCTGGCGAATAGACTTGAAATCTCAGGCTCGACATGTAAATCAGATTAATGCTCCCTCAGCCATAATGGAACTTCAGATAGGTGAAACCTTGAACAAAGACAAGGTGGGTATGAGAGGGAAGGAAGTAAACCATTAGAAAACAACACCCCTCCCCCCCCCTCCTTTCCAAAAACAAACAACCATACAAACAAAAAATGTTTTTATTGTTTAATGGGATATCTTGGTTTTAAAAGATAATCTAACACGAGCGCCTTTCATCTTGTTGGAGACCTTAATATCACTGTTGCTGGCTGGCAGATTTTATGACAAAGAGGGGTGTTGTATTTTTCTCCTGCTGTGTCACCCTCTCGGTGCACTCGCAGAGAAGACATGGGATACAACAGGATACAGCTCCAATACTTTATTAACAGAAGATGCGCAAAGAACAAATTCATGAAAGAGGAACGCTGTGCAGGGCTGCTTATTACTAAACAGGTCAGATCTAGAACATTCCTCAACTTACTGGCAAGTTCGAGATCTTTCCAAGATTACCTAATCTACTGACGTTACTGCACCTGCATGTTCTGGGATGGTCTAGAAATTTCCATCAAAATGCAGTGGCTTTTCGCAATCTCTACAACAAGGGGGTTGATAGTGCATGCATACCCAAGTCCGTTTACAGTAGTTTCAGTGAGGAATTTAGGCGTAGCTTTGCAGCTGCAGGAAACAGTATACACAGCAGTGGCATGATGATAACAGGGGTGCTGTGTGAAACTTACATTTGGCAGGAGAAGGTCCTTTCAGTACCAGGGCCCGAGAGTTTGGAAATTTTCACTTCCACTACATGTCCGTCAGCCTCCATCTTTCACAGTTTTTAAAAACAAACTAAAAACCCACTTCTTCCTGTCAGCCTTCTCTCCCTCGTCTTAGTTAATTAGCTGCGAAATGGTCTTTGTTGCTTGCGCAACTCTATCCATCTGTAAATACCCCCCCCCCCCCCCCCCCAGCTCATTTTATCGAGATCCCAGCTGTATGTTATGAAAGTGATGTGTGTGTGTGTGTGTGTCTTCCCTGTGTGTGTATAATTGTAGAGTGCTCTGAGCCAGCGTCTGCTGGGATACTGCGCTATATAGAAGCAATTTATTATTATTATTATTTCTGGGATGAGAAAATTTGAAAAGTAAATTTTCAGGATTGAGAACTTTTGAATATTAAAGTTTCCGGATAGGCAGAATCAACAAGCAACTAGTCCCGATTAGTGGGGTACTCTTGTAAAGCCATACCTAAAGCATAGAGTGTCTTGAGAGCTGGAGTACTCACCCTTGATGAAGAATTAACTTTCAGATTGGGAAGCCTTTCCCACTTGTACCCCTATAATAAGTTTGCATGTGTGTATGTTAGGAGGGGGGTTCCAGCAAGGCATAATTGACTCTTTTTCTCTCCTTTGCGTGTGTGTATTCATGTATTGATTCACTGTTCTGTTTGTTCTGCAGGCAGCAGATGTGGTGCGTTTTGAAATGGATGAGGAAAAACTGACAAGAGTGTTAGCCAGCATGCAGGAGATAGAGCAGCAAATCAATCAATATGTACAGAAATAACATTGTGTTTGCCACATATTAACAAAGTAGCTGCAGTGTGTGCAAATGAAGGTAAAGGGTATCATGCGGACTGCCTGTAGTGCTGCAACGATTGTTGTCAATGTCATAATAGTTTTGGTGACACTGACAGGGTACTTGTAGTTACGTCCGTTTTCACCAGAACAGGTATGGGACATACCGGGTTGTACATAGAAACCCCAGCCTTCAGTTTAGCATGCCTGTATGGGTCCAGGCACACAGTGGCAGGATTTTGGCATTTGTGTGCTGATAGATCAAAAGTTTTTTTAAAAAAATTCTTGTGAGGAGTCCTGAAAAGCGAAGTGTGTGTGTGTGTGTGTGTGTGTGTGAAACTTACAAGTACTGTGAAAATGGATTGTCTGATACTTTATGAAAGTGGTGCACGAGTGGCCGTTTTATTACATGTACCTGATGTGCTTAAAAATGTTCAAAAATAAACTGATACCTTAGTAGTTTGTGTATTTATGATTTTCACAGTGGAACAGACTGCACACTGCATGTTTCAAAGTTTCTTGAAAGGGAAAATGGTGTACGCAGGTCTGACCGAAGTGGGTTACTGCGATATGCTCTGGACCTACTCTGTTGTTGATTATTCACGCATGCACACACACACACACATACACACACACACAGAGCAGAGCAGAGCAATCTGGTATACATCATGAACACTTAACTTTGAACAAACACAGATGTTTATTCTTTTAAAAGTCTACGAATATATCAAAAAAGAATTAACACATAATCTAGACAACAGCTCTCAATGCAGTCTGCAACAAATGAGAAATGAAAGGACACAGTTGACATGTGATAGGAGGTAAGTGCATTAAGGAAAAGGACAAATCGCTCGTAAATCATGGATACATGACCAAACAGTTCCTCTTTAGTAACAAGTACCGAGGAAAAACAACATGAAATAGCAAGACTTGGGTGCACTAAGAAAGAAATGAACCCACTGCATTGCTCCTCGCTGAACAGGACTGGTGCCTCATTCCCCAGCACAGCGATCGTCAAATGTGTCAGGACCATGGTAGCCATTCGGGCTACCGCCCTGAACAAAACTGGTAGCCCGAAAAAAATTCCGGAAGCCGGAGTGGCTGCTAGGTTCTGATTCATCTCAGAATTCCTGCTCGCCATTCGGGCTACCGCTACCGGAGCTTTCACTTGCCCGGCGGTAAATTTGGTAGCGAAAGCGAGCGGGCAAGCGCATTTGACGATCGCTGCCAGCATTACAGGTAATCCTAAGCCGTTGCATTCATCTGGACCTATTTCTAGGCTTTTTCTCAAAATCCAAAATTAAAAACTCTGTGAAGTGTGGTCACAAAAGTAGGCCATAAGAACGTACATATTTTAAATGCCTTTATCTATATGTACATCTGTACATACTGGTACATGCCATCTCAGTTTGACCTTTTTACTAATATAAACAATAGCACTAGCAGAAAGCATGTAGGCTGTGACGCAATGTACTGGGTGAAATGGCTTGGCCCTGGGTTATGCTTACCAATTAATTTCAGCAGCTACACTGTATGCGCCTGTGCCTTGAATTTTCCGCAATTGCTAGCTCAAGTTTTAAGTACATGTACACTGAAAATACAACAGTATGGTGGGAGCGCCAAGTACTGGGTCAACCTTTCTAAACAAAGATTTGCAGAGATCCTGGTGGTTGTAAAATGTCTAACAAATGTACACTGACACTTAACACTTTGAAATTTACCGGGACACCAATTAAAAGAACCACTATGATGTCATTCACACTTCTATTTTACACAGAGAAACCAGACATACAATGTAACTATGTACAAAACAAGATAACAAGAAAAAACATAACAAATTTCAGCAACAGTTCTTGTACAAAGCATTTCGAGTTAAATATATCACCTTGTGAGCACTGTGAAAGCAACACTGTCTTTGCACAAACTCTGCATGATTATGAGTCATATATGACTGGTACCATACCCAAACGAAAACATCACACATCCAACTGAAAGACAAATGAAATTCTGTCCAATCAGACTATGCACTGGCAAAACCAGCTTTATGTTTCCCAGCTCCATTTTATGTATTACATGACGTATCAGTGATGCTTTAATTCAAGCTTTGATAAATGATAAATGGTACTCCGGCGCCTCTCCCCCCCCCCCCCCCCCCCCCTCTTCAGAAAAGACGTCTTTAAAAAAAAACAAAAAACACCTTATGCAGTGAGGAATGAAGGTTACTGCCCAACCAATGAATTTCCATGATACAAAAATGTATCCATGATCAACTGTTTTTGCGTTATGACCAAACAATAAAAACGAATTTATACAAAACTAATAACACCTAGCTGAAAATGAAGTTAATCAAATCCACAGCTACAGATGTGAGCAACGAAGAAATTTGACAGAACTAAGAAGAATAGCAGATGAAGTACAGATACACGACAACACTTAAATACTTTGTCAGAATTTCTGTGACAGGAACGCATGATGATTTAGCATCAAACTGAATCAAAAATTGCAATGGCAGATAAGCCAATATGGTAAAAATCTCAGTAACATGTGAACAATCTATTCATAACAATTTACAACAAAGCCCACCATCAGGTAGCCAAGCTAAATGTTGACAGCAGGCACGGCAGATATTAATTTACAAACAACAATAAAAATATCAGCTGATATTTCTGTTGGTGAAAGAATGAACCATATGAATTGTATGACATGTCAGAGCACACTGACACACTTTTAGCAAAGTTACACTTTCTGCCTTTTCTAAATTCTATGAGAACATCCTACTTACCTACAGACAAACCAAACAAACCAAAAATGTACTTCTCTCCCCAATCCACCAACCCACAAAAAAAAAAAAAGAAGAAAAATGTTCTCTTAAACTTGGAAACCAGGGTTTAGCAGTGATGCACAATTCTGATGCAAACAAAACAAAACCAGCCAAAAATTTTAGTAAAAGAAACACACAATTTATGAAGTTTTAATAGTAATACTATCAGGCTTTCCTGTTTCCAGACAGAAGCCTTTCTTTCTGAAGGCATGCATTTCGTTTCAGAATTTGGAAGGTAATGTAATAATACGAACTAATAAATTACAGAGTTGGATTGCATCACCATGCACACTGTATACATATTATGCCCATTAACCTGTTGCTCTCGAAGACACAAACAGCTATAATTAAATTAACCTGAAAATGTAAATCTGTATGAATCAAGACTAAATTAAGAAGCAAGATCTTTATTCAGTAACATCCCCAAAGCTGACTGTAGCACACGCTAGCATATATGGTTAGCACTCAAGAACAAAAAAATGAACTGTTTAAAATACACTTAAAATCTTTGTGGCAGTCACCCTCATTCATATTAAAACTAAAAGCACTGAAAAATTAGGTTGATCATGGGACATAACATCTTGTTTTTCAGATTCCTTCATTTTCAAAGGTTAAAAGGAAGATCTATTCTAACCAACGCTTTTGAAGAAAACTGAACTTTGATTCTGCTGTACTTCTGACTCTACTGTGCTAAGTTAACCATGTAAAAGTATCACAGTTTCATAACAAAGGTACTTGTATCCATGTATGTAATGAAACAGATATGTTGCAGCATTTGTGATGTAACAGCATTTTCAGTATCGCTGGGGGGAAGTATAAAACATGTCATCCTGTGCTATTCACAAAATCAAGTTGCCCTCAAATGACAACACACTAGCGATATTCCTTCCACTGCAGTAATAACTACATGTAACAGGCCTTCTTCACTACAATGCAGTTGTCGGTGTCCCCAGAAGGGAACACAGTGACAAACAGGTTTACATTACTGATGTTTATTTTGTATGAATAATTTATGAGTGAAACGGCCATTCTGTAAGCCAAATACCTGACCACATGACAACCCACTTTGCTGCGTACACCTATTAAAATGCAGAGTATTGAATTTGAAGGTACCCCCTTTTTTCCCCCCTTCTCTTCCTTACCCCAGTATATTCTCTCTTGATATGACCATGGCAGTGTATCACACTTCCTGAACAGCGCTTGGGAAAGTATGACAGCTGAACTTCTCTTCACTGGTGTGTTGATCTCAATGCTCAGCCTGTGTAGACCTGGTCTAAAGGCACACCATTTAACATTTCTTGGCTTCACAGGAGACACTCAGACAGCCTTTGTTTCTCAATAGAGAGCGCTCTAAATGCAATACTGACATTTGCTGGTCATGCGAATGAGAACTGCGATATCTTGGAGCTCTCCTGGTCAGCTGTGACAAGATCATGGCAGCCGCTAAGTGTTTCTGCTTCTGTCTGCTCAATGCTGGTCTGTCTGACTCTGAGGCTGTAACTCACAGAATGTAGTCAAAATGGATGCGAGTGTTTCCAGTGCTACTCCATTTCATTTCAAAAGTGGCACCACCAGGAGAGAGTGTTTCCAAACAGTAGTATCGAGGTTTCCATTTTCAGTTTTGAGTAGCAGCAAGTGTTTCAATGGAACACTGTCTGCTAGCGTGAAACTGAGAACATTTTTCAATCAGATGATGGCCTTGACTAACGTGTAACTACAATGCAAAGTCCTGTGCATGCCCACATTTCAAACATAAGGCTTTGCATGAGAGCAATAATTATCAACACTTTTCAAGTGAAGTACTTAGTAGCAACAGAAACACTCGCATCCCGTTTGACTACATCCTGTATTTAACTGAGCCTGAGCCCAAATGGTACGATGCTAGAAATCACAGAAACAGCTCCAAATGACTTGTGAGCTCAGAAATGTCGGATGATGGGCCTTAAACAAATGTCTAAGCACAGAAAGAACAGTGCGGATGTAAAACAGAATGATGCCAGATGTCTTGGATCCTAAAGCTAATGAACTTTACGACTGCGTAGACTTCTTGTGTTAGTGGATGGGGAGTTGTCGTCCGCTGAAACGGCTGCAGAAGCTGCCGCAGACCCTGAGTCAACTCCACCACTACGGCGTGAACTTCTTTGGTTGTTGCCTTTAGTGACTGAGACTTCACCGTCAGTGTCACTTGAAACATCTTTCTCCTTTGCCACAGTCACCGTCTCTGGCTCCTTAGCAGCTGCTTTGATTTTTTTGTGCTTATTAGACTGCCTGCTGGATTCCTTGGAATTACTCTTGGCACTGTCACTTTGTTCTCTGTCATTCTCATCAGTGTTCTTATCTGCAGAGGCCAGCTCTAGCTCAATGCTCTCTGGCTCTGACTTCGCACTGCTTTTGTCATCAGGTGACTTCTCATTACCACCTTTGGCCTTTTTTGTTGTTGATGTTTTCGTTGGCGAGTCCCCTGAAGATGAACGCTGCATCTGGAGGAGCGCCTTGCGCTTCCTGGGTTCTGGTGGGCTGCCCGCTACACAGCCACTTGGTGCAGCACCAGAACGAAGACGAGGTCGTAGTTCACCGGGGTTGCTTTCAGCTTCGCCTGCTGCACCACTTGTGTCCACTTCTTCCGAGTCTTTCCTTCCTTCCCATGCTCTCTTCACACCTTTTGCTGCTTGCTCGGATGCCATTAAATTGTCGTCTGCAGAAGACATATTAGGAGTGCTGTCTTCAGTAGACTTTGTTACGGTGCTAGCAGCAGCTGCGACTGATTTGTCAGTGTCTCGTGAGTGTTTCTGCTTCGAGGGCGAGTCCTTGGAGCTGCGCTTTCCCCTCTCTATGGACAAGCGTCGCAAGTTCAGGAGGGATGTGTCCTCATGGTCATGGACCACCAGGATGTGGGTTTTCAGTGAGACGTTGCTAGCGAAAAAGCGCGAGCAGTGCGGGCATGGCAATTCCACAGTGATGCTGTCGTCATCATCGTCTGAGACATCTGAGTCTGGCTTGAGCAGCGAGACCTGGATGATGCAGTCCATCATGTCCATCATTTCCATGCCCCCGCCCTTCATGTCCTTGCCCCCTGTCTTGCCCATCATGGCCGACATGTTAGGCATTCCCTTGGCCATCATCGCCATCATCTCCTGCATGCCTCCCATCTTTCCCATCATGGCAGACATGTCTGGCATCCCTGGCATTGCTGACATGTCTGGCATTCCACCTTTAGACATCATAGCCATCATCTGGGCTGTCATAGACATCCCAGGGCCACCAGCTCCTCCATGGGGCGGAACTTTCTTGGGTCCATCACTTGCCCCCGCTGATGCCTCCACTCCTTGTCCTGACTTCAAGCGTGGTTTAGTGGATGAGGAATCTTTCACAGTCTCGTTAACATGGGCTGCACCTGTTGCCTTAGTGGACATGTCAAGTGGTTTCTCTGCTGAGCTTGAGAGTGTCGAGGTTAAAACTGACTCCACGGGTTTCTCAGCGCCTGCAAGTCCTTCAGACTCCATACCTGATGTAGTCTGTGTCGTTTCAGCAGGCTGTGAAGCAAATGAAGGTAGTTTTTCCGCTGTCTTTTCATCTTCCGTTGCACCTGCCTGCACACTGGATGAGGTTGTTTTTTCTGCATCAGCAGAGGTTTGATGTTCTGGTTCATCCATACTGTATCTTCACTTCGGAAACAAAATGCACTTCAAAGCTCTGCAGTTACAAACACTCTGTATCTGCCAGACTGATGCGTTCTCAACAACAAAGTGTTCAGTCACAGCCGTGCACCTCTGCTTTCATGCACAATCTGTAGTACGGATGACTGGAGAAGGATATAAACGAAGGAAAGACACAACTTGGTGGCAACAGCCGGTTTTCAGTGTATGAGATCCATTGCTGGATGTTGTGACAGAGGTAGGTGATGTTTACTTGAGCACAGGACTTGCAATCCACAGCCTGTAAAAGTAGAAAAAAGTAATTGTTTAAAATACAACCAGCGTACACTGAAAGTACATACATACATACTTCAGTTCCCTTACATCAAAGTAAGTGATTCCTGTAACTTGTAAGACAAATGACAAATGCTCACTAATCGGTGATACAGGGTCCATACAGGTTTACAGTCTTAAAAAATTCATGACTTTTCCATGACTTTTTCAGGCCAACTCTTCTGTTTTCCATGACACCTTCCTCGCTCTCTTTCACACCGACACACGCGAGGGTAGAAATTATGAGCTTATCCAAGTTATCGCAGTCAGCAAGACCAATGTTCAGAGTTAGTCATTAGCCTTATGGGAAAGCAGTTTGTTGGTATTTTTGGCAATCAGTCCAGTGAGTACTCACCAAGCTGACTGTTTCACTGTTGGGCTCAAATTAGTCAAAATAGCTTCCATAAAATTCCAAAATTCCATGACTTTTCATGACTCTTGAGATAATTTCATGACTTTCCAGGCCTGGAAAAGCTATTTCCAAATTCCATGACTTTTCCAGGATTCCATGACCTGTATGGACCCTGCGTAATACAATCCTGTGGTGTACAAATAATCTTGCACTGGTACAAGTAGCAGTTAGTACTAGAATTAGTGGTACTTTTCTTTTAGCTGACAAGTAACCACAGAAGTGGTATAACTAACTACAGTATTCTGCAGTTGCCAGTCCAGTACACAAAACAGAAAGAAACTAGTATGCTGCCATGACATTAAGGTAGCCACTGACTGTGGAATTCTTGTTCTGTACTGATACTCTGTCTCAAGACATACCCCTCCTACAATTTGACTGAAATCGGCTGAGGGTCTCGGTAAAACCAAAGGTACAGAACGAGCTGTAATACGAAACAATACGTAATACTGTTTCAATAATGATTAAAAAATCTGACAGACAAACAGAGGTGTGTGTGTGTGTGTGTGTGTGTGTGTGTGTGTGTGTGTGTGAGATATGGATTCATTTTATGCAGGATTTTGAAATCCTTCAAGCAAAGCTTAAATATATGTAAGGCCACACAAGCATCAAAATTACTTGCTTCTTTCACATAACAGACTTAAAACCATAGGCATACTTCTCATTATTCTTCCACTTCTGTGGTGCAGTACAAGTAATTTCTTTCCTGATCAGCAGCCGGTAACTCCCTTACCAAACATCAGCTAGGCCTTCCCTCAGTCTTCCACTTGTTTAAGTTTCTTCCTGACCAGTATCCCAACCTTAGTTACACCAACATCACCAGTCTCCCTGATGTGACCCCTGGTTACCTCTGTGGTACACTGGTAACAAGTAATTTTGGGCAGATCGCCTTTCCCACACTAACCGGTCAAGCCCAAGCTTTCCTCTCCCCCTCCACTCTGCAATCTCCTCCTCACACACAAGTGCACACAAACACACACACACAGGCAGGCCGCCGCTACAGGTCAATGACTACCTGACCGCTCCTTGCCCCCACCATAGCCAGCGCTATCAAGCAGCTCAATTACACTTAACGTCTTGATTTCTTTCTGTTAAAGCTCAAAGCTTTGCAGGAAACTCAGGAGGAATTATAAACTTGTAAATTTTGATTTCTAAACTGTAAAAAATAATTGTTTAAAGCAGGACTAAATGACGACATTGACAGCCCCCCCCCCCCCCCCCCCCCACAAATCATAAAATCAACAGGACATCAACAGGTTAGCCTAAAGTTAACTTGTGTTGTATGGGAGGATCTGTTTGGTTGAATGGGTGCTGACAATTATCGTTTATAAATTGATGGAAAATAATTTATAGTCTATATACATTATATACCCTGAAACAACTAAAACTCCCAAAACAAACCAGCAGTTCTGTGTTTAAGTTCAAATTAAGGAGTGTGTGTGGGGGCGTGGGGGTGTGGAGGAAGAAGAAGAGAAAGGGAAAAAATTAATGGAAGTTAATCTGACAAACACTGAAACAAGAACCAATTAGAATTTTCACATTTTTGTTATAATTAATTTACTATTCTTTATCTTATTTCTCATTTATATTTACTTTTGGGGGGTGGGGTGGAGGTTGACAAAGATTCACAGTCATCCCCTTTTGTGCTGACTGACACAAATGACCTTCTTGATCTGTACTTTAGTGACCAGTTAATAAAGTATCCTGTTAGTGTTACTGTGTAAGCCTGGTGACTAGCACCTGGATCCCAGGACAGAAAAATATGACCTGTGCTGTATTGTACTCAGCAGTGTGCTGTACTGATGGGTCTTCCTGAGCTCATCTCCCTGCCGCTGCCAATCATCTCGGAAATTACACCAACACAACAGAACCATTGTATAGGTGGGGAGCCTAATGCAGGGGTCATGACACTGGCTGAGGACCAAGCTCAGTATACTGAACTGTTGCACTGCGCTTGATTTAAGTTTATAAATTTATACACAGCTGCAGTGTGGAAATGTCTGTGTCTGTGTGGGTCAGTATGAAAGTCTGTTTGAATATTCCGGGCCTTTGTCCTTTTGTCTCATGAACAGGCTGTCGCCGGTTTCGTTGACTGTCATGTTCCTAGAAATAAAACCTAAGCCTGTCATGTGACCAGACCTGACCTTGCGCTGCCGAACGGCCTTGAGGTGCTTCCAGCAAAGTAGGACAGGCTGCCCCATTTTTCACTACACCAACAAACTGAAACTTGCTGAAGAAGACTAAAACTTGGAGAGGATCATTCAAAATACACACTCAGTTACAAATTTCTAAAATTTTCAAGCCGAAATAAGTCTTTTCCCTCAGCAAAATGACAAAGCGGATGAAATTCAGTCACTGACTGACCGAATTCTGTAAAATCGAACAACTGCTGTTTTCTTTGCTGATCGGCATCAGATCGGCTCATCAAGCAGTTTCACAGGTTCGTACGCTCTTCGCCGACATTGCAAGTATAATTTCACTCACCTGATCGGGTTTGGAGACAACACAAAAGTCAGTTGTAACACAGCAAACATTCAGAGCGATCAGCAAAGTGCAAGTGCGCTACAGCAGCGTCATTCGCGTCATCCAAGTCGCTTACGGACAGGAAAAATGTCCTTCTTTAGAGTTGTTCCCCTTGGTACGTACACATACACCGCTGTACTGCCGAGGCGCCGGTTGCACTCAACGGAAAGTAATGTTTCAGCAAAAGGCTTGATCAGATTTACGTCTAATTTATACTTTATACAAAGTCACGCTGTTTCTGGTTTGTATGGTATACTATGACACTTTGTCATTTAGCCTGTGTTTCCAGTGAATACCCCAATCGGCACCGCTGAGGTCAGTGGCACTAACTGACAACCCACCCGGTTCAGTACTAACCGGCTGGCACTCAGTGGCACTCCCCTCCCCCCGTGCCCCCCCCCCCCACACACACACTAAGTTGACTGACTCAGTGACTGAGTCGACTCAGTCCCCCCCCCCGTACCCTCCCTCCCAGCCCTAACTGAGGACGGTAACTGAGAAACTGGGTTGTCAGTGCCTCCGAAAGGACTGAGTACTGCTGCAGTATAGAAACCGGTCCATCTTCTTTTAGTTTTAAAAATCCGAACCAGCTCATCAGTTTTATCAGCCGGCGCCGGTCATGGTTTCAGTTTGAACGACTGACACCGCGGCCGACGACTGACTGACTTGAAAAATATGAATTAGCTATAGTAGAAGCCGGGCGGGAAGGCCAGAAACTGCGCAGGGTTTCAAAGGGAAAAGGAAGTCACGGAAGTTCATCTAGCAAATTCGCAAAAAAATCGGACTTAAAAATTTTGCAGTGTTTTCAACGGAAGACTGAAAAACTGAACGAAAGGCCATTTTACATGAAAACTGAACTGCCCGTCCCGCCCGGGCTGTAAATTTGAACTCAGTTCAAAGTTCGACTGAGTCAACTGCCGTGAACTGCCAAATCAAAACTGCAGAAACCGCGGACTCAGTCACGGTAAACACTAAATGATTATTAACCACTAGAAAAAAAGCTGAGGCTTTTGGAACAGGCGCCATAAAAAGTCAGTAGTTTATCAAGCACTTGAAAAGCATGCGTAGCCGACTGAGACCGGCCGGCGGAGCGGATGTCTCACTTTGGTTTCCACTGAGTTTCCCGGCCGCCGTCTCCACTGACTGTCTCAGTCTCGTGATCAAGAAATCAGGCGTAAGGACACAAACTGAGCGTGGGGTCATGTTTGGTGTTGGTTTCAGATACCCTGTTTTGCGAGTGTGCTAGTCTGTAGTGATTTTTGTTGTCATGAAAATGCGTGATTTTCGTGATTTTTGTGTTATGTAGGTCAAGGTGCCGGGCAGGCGGTCACAAAAAGAGGAACGGAAAGTTTGCAGTGAAGCTGGGACTTTTTGCACAGACTGAGGTGGGGCACAAGTGAGGCAAGCGGATTTATGTGAACTGTCGACTAGACGTGCACTACTCCAGTGAGGCCTGAGCGAAATAACTTTTTTAAAATAATCTCTGTCATGTGCGTGCCTTTGAATGGTCTGTACTGTTTCTAGACTGAAACTTTTTTTTAGGGGTGACTATGATGCCGGCTGAGGCTAATAGAAAATATATATAGGCATTTTGAGGCCCTGTGTATTTGTGTCCTTCGCCCTTGGTGACCGCCGGCTTAGTTCAGTATAATTACTACTGAGTTACCTTGTCAATGGGGGAGCCGGGGTGGCCGAATGGTAGAGCGTTGAACTCTCTATGCTCGGGTCGTGAGTTCGAATCCCGCCGGCTGGGGCCAGATCTTCGTGCTGGCCTTTTTTCTCGTTGCCCCGTCTTTGATGTCACGCTTATGTGGTGGAAAAGGACGTTAAACTCCCAAACACCCACCCACCCTAACATGTCAGTGTCTGGTGCCTCCCCTCACTGGGCAGACAAAAAGGACACCGATTTACAGCCAGTAGCTTGAAAGACTGAAACAAAAAGGAACGTAATTTGCTGGTGCTTTCAAAACTCACTAATGACGAGGCTTCGATCATATCTAAACCGAATGAATCACAGAACCGGTAGCCCTGGTGGCGCAAGGGTATCAACAAGCACAACGATGCTGACCTTACATCACAGCGAACGGATGGACTGGGAAGTGAGATGACAACAGTAATTAACATTTGTTGACGATTTTAGACCTCTCTAAGAAACGAGGGAATATAACTGACAACAAATGTTACAAAATATCAAAATAACACACTTTTTCAGTTGAAAGTAAAATAAGTTGATGATTGCAAACACACTTTTATTTTCATTCAGTATTTTATTTATTTACACCACAAACACTAATGTTAGTCGCTTTTTCATTTTTCACTGAAAATATTAACTTTCTATGAATATTGGGTGTGACGTTCAGCAGCATTTAGATAGTTTTGTGTTGGATTTCGCAAAATTTGCTGTGTTTGTTAGTTCTCTTCGGAGTCTCGAAGCTTTGTTGCATCTATTACCAGTGTGTGTGATACGTCACTTTATGACGTCATTCTGACGTCAGATACGCTATGACCGGATGGTGATATTAGTACGGGTCTGTGACTATGTCTCTGTCAACTTGATGTAGACTTTCGACTTCAAGCCATATGCGAAAGGGTTTAAGTATTGGGGGACACTACTTTTCTCCCTTCGGCCGCCCCTCCAAACACCCCCCCCCCCCCCCCACACACACGTTTCATAAGAATAAGAATAAGAAAACGTTCCTACTCCACGTGGGGAAACTTGTCTTCGACACTCCCAGAAAAATTCCTGGTGGAAAAAGGCGTTAAACCCCCCCAAACATCCACACACACCCCCACCCGATTGTTCATATTCCAACGGCCGGCCGGCTTTGTCTGATAGCAAGCGTTCTGTTGTCAAAGCGTTTGAATCGAACCAGCACTGGCAAAACTCCGGCTCCGTCTTGTTTAACACCCATGCGGACACAGATCAGGCGAACATAACGCCTTCATCGACAGAGACCACCGGGCCGTCGGTTAGCACTGGTCTGGTCTCGCAAACGTATCAGTGAAAAGTCCGAACAAAAGTCGATTGGGGGGTCTGCCCTTCAGGCTGGTCGATTGTTACACGCTGCATTTGCGGAGCTAGGGTCCGACTTAGAACTACACAAACCGTGCAGCGTACTGTAGTGTAGTATTATGAAGCTATGAGATTTTCCTTTCAAACTAAGAGGCAGGATGTGTGTGCTGTCGTCTTTGGCGCCGCGTACGGATGCATGCTTGTGTGTTAACGCCGACTGGCATTGCACTGGTCCTAACTGACTGGATTTCTTATATAAAAAAGAAAGAACACACACACACACACACACACACACACACACACACACACACACACACACACACACACACACACGCACACACACACACACACACACACACACACACACACACACACACACACACACACACACACACACACAATGCCAACCTGGGCTTCTGCTCTACTTGGCCGGGATACATAGTGTTGTTTTAAACTAGAATACCAGGAGCAAGGGCATCTCTAGTGCTGTATTTAGTGTATTCAGTGTTTCTGTGGTTTTCACTTGATATAATCTGTAGTCCCATTAGCATAGTAAGGGAAATGGGATTACGCCGACTGGCATTGCACTAGCCCTAACTGAATGATTTCTTATATAAAAAAGAAAGAACACACACACACACACACACACACACACACACACACACACACACACACACACACACACACACACACACACACACATGAACGCACGCACGCCCACACACACACACACACTCACACACACACACACACACACACACACACACACACACACACACACACACACACACACACATGAACGCACGCACGCCCGCACACACACACACACACACACACACACACACACACACACACACACACACACACACACACGCACGCACGCACGCACGCACGCGCGCACGCACACACACAGTCATACACACACGCCGCACAAACACGAACGCACGCACGCACACGCACGCACGCACACACACATACACACACACACATACACACACGCACGCACGCACGCACACACACACACACACACACACACACACACACACACACACACACACACGCACACACACACACACACACTCCCCAAAACCCCACGAACCAGCGCCTTGAAAAATAATTTATCTAGACACGCAGGGAAAATGCTGACGTGTATAATCACGTACAATCAATAATAATATGCATTTGCTCATACCACTCTAAACTCGTGAGTATGACATGGGCCTAGATGAGTTTGACATGAACCTAGGCCCAGATGTTTGACTGGACAGCCTGCTTCAGGGGCAATATTGTATGTAATGCAAACTCGGCGATGGGGCTTCCTTGATCTTTAGTCTCCTTTGTTTCAGCCTATATCCTTATTCACAGGAAGGGAAAAGATGCTCTAGACTATTCGTATGATTGTCTTCACACACAACATTGCAATAATAATAATAATAATAAAAATAATAAAGGAGCGCCTAACCGTATATGAGCTCTAGGCGCTTTAGATAAAATGCATTTATCTAGGTGAAAACATAAACAGACAAAAGAAAAATAAAAACCACCACAAGATAAAGACTGATACAACAGATAAAAACAGACAAAACTGATATAACTAATATCCCCCCCCCCCCACACACACACACATACACACATGCCCCCCTCCACCCCCCCCCACACACACACAGAGGCACTGACACACACAGAGACACAGACACACACACACACACACACACACACACACACACACACACACACACACACACACACACACACACACACACACACCAGCGGAACGACATGGCATAGTCTAACGAAGAGAGAGAGAGAGAGAAGCTGCTCCGTCGGAAATGTCATGTTAGTCATTGAAAATGAAATATGAATCGTGTTTGAAAACGCCGGCTGTGCTAATGTGAACTATTGTTCTGCGTTGTATCGCATTTTATAAGTCGTGTGTTAGCGATGCTCAGATTCACTATTCCCCGTTGGCTTTCGGGCCGTCCTAATGGCTTTGTCTTAAACACAATTTATTCACTGCCTGTGTCCGAACGCATAACAAGCTCTAAACTAATGGCAGCGTTTTGAATGAAAATAAGCATTTTATGAAATACACAGCAACATTAAACACTGAAAACGTAATACGTAAGGCCGTTAACGATGAATAATAAGCTTCAAATTCAAACTGAAAAATACTCTATTGTCCATTAAATAACAGGTATAAAATGGAAAATCGTCTCAGTTTGGACTCACAGACCGAAACAAAGTAAGAATGAAAAAGCCAATAAAAACAACGGATTTAGCCTATGGTTTTTAGGAACGAGTTCCAGAAGACACAGGCACCTCAGCCCATTTCGTCGTTTGTAGGTACAGACTTACTGGAAACAAACGTATTTATTCATTTATTGTTTCACCGAATCCCTATTTATGTATGTATTTATTTATTTATTTCAAAGAAGCTATATTCATTGATTTCACAGGAAACATATCAGCACATAATCATAATCGTCCCTGTTTTTTGTTTTGTTTTGTTCTTTGTTAATGTCATCTACACACGTAGCAACACCGGGCGGGCAAATGTCATGGCGGACGGACAACCTGTAACTTCAGACAGCGACCAAGCGATGCCTGCTCACTCGGATCGATGTCTGCTGATTAATCAGCGACACGAGTGACGCCGGATTCTCTGCGCTATTTCTGTATCGGAATCCTGACATACAGTGCATAAAATCAACTTATATGACCGGTATTTGCTCGGGGGACCTCAAAATAGCAGCTGCCAGGTCTGGATGTCCAACGCCATCAGGGGATCAGGTCTCCGTGGGGGGAAACTAGAGACAAGAAAAATTCTGAGAACGTGTTAAAGGGCTGCGGTGGTGGCCGGCAGGAGAGGAGGGGAAAAAAAAGAGGCAGCAGAATTTCTGCGACAGATCCCCGCAGAGATAGTAAGTGAATAATCTACTGGCGTGTACCGCCTGCATTCCGTAACGCGGCAGCAGCGCTGGTCGTGTTGGACCGCGAACGCGGATCGATCGCGGAGAAGCGCGGGCGCTCATTTGGTATGCTGGACGCCTGCCCGCCTGCCCCGAACCCAGAGCCAACGCTGGCAACAGTGAGACCACGGGTCCTCCCTTCCCCCTCCCCTCTCTCGGTCCTCTTGTCTATGTACAGGACGGTGCTGGCTGGCCCGCTGCCCGCTATACCGCCACCCGCCACCACCACCGCCAGTAGCAGCAGCACCACCACCTCCACCCCAATCAGTCAGCTTCCACACAGTCCGGCCCAGGCCGCCGCTTTCAGCCCTCGGCAAGGATCCACGTTCTGAGAGAGGCCTAGCTGGGACACCGTGTTTCTGGTGCCGCTGGTGATCTCTCAGAGATCCGATGCGCATCGGGTGGTGTCCAGTTTGCTCTGTGTTTGGTTCCTCGGTGATCTGGGTAATCAGGACGGAGTGAGTCTGTCCGTCCTCTAGATTCGGGAGGGTTCTTCTGGCCAACGTTCTTCTCGTAACGCTGCTGCTTTCTGTCGCTGCTGACCTGTGCTGTGCTGTGGCGCGCCGTCAGCTTCCGTCGCCAACTGCTCGGCAGTCTCCGGCACAAAAGCGACTCACGACGTCATTACTGCTTCACGCGCAGAATCAATATGGCGGACGGCTGGTGCCGCACGATGCTGATAGGGTGTTCTGGAAACGCTCGCTAGAAACGTCTCACAGACAAGCACAGCTCAACTGACCTGAACCTGGTGAGTAGAAAAGTGATTTCTCTCTTCTACGTTTTCGCCCTAAACCAGTCTGTGATCGCCTTAACCGAACCTGTGTCACATACACCCTGTTTCCTCCCTCCCGCAGAACAGCAGGCGTGGACCTAGGAAAGCGGCGACAGACCACCGGCGAGCGAGCTATAGCCTATAGTTTGTGTGTGTGTGTGCGTGTGTTTGCCCAGAAATCGATAAGTACGTTTTGTACACAGTGTCGGTGCCAGTGGCACATCTTCTCCCGTCTAATGTCTCAATTTGCACGCAGCAGAAGTTTATATAAACGTTCCAGACGGTTTCCCCTTTGGGAGACATTCACAGCTTGGACGCCCCCGCATTGAAGATGACATGTGCCAACATCGAAGATCGTTCTCTTGAAATTTTCCGAAGCAGCTCAGCAACATTGATCAACTCTCCCGGTTTATAAGCAGATTTTAGTTTCAGCCTGGGTATTGACAGTGTGAAGACGTAATTTTTTTGGTGAGCTTTGTTGTAAAGAAATAGTTTTTTTTTTCCCAATGACACACAAAGACACTTTATTTTCCAAGGATAGAAGATTAGGTGCGGAGACCTGTCTTACATCTTGTCCATGCTAATCTACGCACACACACACACACACACGCACAAACACACGGTTGCTAAACTATTATCTGTTGCTATAGTAATAAGGCGAACTTTCCATTCTTGGGAGTCACTTTCAGAAAGGCCTGCCAAGACCAGGACAGAAACATTCGTACACGCAAGTCTCTCATCATCGTAGCTGGATGTCAGAAGGGAGAAACACCCTGAACGAAACACCAGAAAGAAGAGTCCAAGACTACACTTGTATTTTAGGTCAGACCACATAATAGTGACGTCTCTAGCCTTCCCTAGAATTAGCGGTTAACACACTACTGAAAACCAGTGTCTACCAAAAAGACTGCAACTGCTTATCATTAGTCCTGTTAGCTGGGACTACTGTAACTAGGTGACAGCTGACGATTGTCAAATCTGATCGACAGAATACAAGGAGTCGTGAACTGTGCTGCTCGTCTGAATCCGCAAACCACAAGACTCCTTTCTAACACGCATTGTCTGTTG
This sequence comes from Batillaria attramentaria, assembly GCA_018292915.2. Lineage (NCBI taxonomy): Eukaryota > Metazoa > Mollusca > Gastropoda > Batillariidae > Batillaria > Batillaria attramentaria. Next base: position 1,097,346 of record JACVVK020000104.1, on the reverse strand, counting down.
CCTGTACTGGTATCTCGAAAAGAGACACGCACAAACTCTTAACATCAGTAAACTGGATGCAATGTCATCCCGCTTTCAAAGTAGTAGTATGCGCACTGTCCACGTTACTTCGCTTCTAAGAAGAGCGCGGGAGGCCCCGTGTCTCAGGGGCAGCGTGCATTTTTGCTGCCAGTGCTTTGGCTCCTTCACTTGGTACCAGCTTTCCCGTAACATTTGCCACTGGCCACGTTCAACTCTACACTGAAATCCCATCTCTCTAAGCTGGGCAACGAGGTTCTGTCTGCCTATGGCTCACGTGTGTGTGTGTGTGTGTGTGTGTGTGTGTGTGTGTGTGTGTGTGTGTGTGTGTGTGTGTGTGTGTGTGTAATATTTTCGTGCATAGTATTTGCCTGTTTCTATATCAGCATGATAACCCCGTTATTATTATTATTATTCAAATTGATTATCTCCCTTTACCTTTTCACTCGACATTTTTATTCACAGGTCTTAAGTCTTCCCTCGAAATTGATAACAATTTTTTTTTTAAAAAGCAGCAGCAACAAACCACTTGCCTTCCGCTAAGTCGTAATTACTCTCCACACGTTTTTGAAATTTAGCTAATAATAATAAAAAGACTGTGCACAACGACCTTTTCCTCTTCCTTCGACTTTTTCTGCCTCACGTCTCGATTCCGACAGGAAACCTTTCTGCTGAAAAAAAAACAAACAAACCAAACCAAACCAAACCACCCCTATGGCTGGCTAGAGTTTGTAGAAAATGTCAATTGTGCTATTTGCTTTTTGGATCAATCCTCCAGAAACACCCCTGGCAAGATGAGAAATGACGAGAGTGAAGTTTGAATGAAACAGAGTGTAGGTGAATCAAATTCTAACATCGAGCCACGCTCTCTCTCTCTCTCTCTCTCTCTCTCGGTCTGTCGGTCTGTCTGTCTGTCTGTCTGCCTCTCTCTCTCTCCCTCCCTCCCTGTCCGTCTGTCTGTCTCTTTCTCTCTCTGTGTCGACCTGTCTGTCTGTCTGTCTGTCTCTCTCTCCCTCTCTGTGCGTGTAACCACTGTGACTGGATGTCCGAAGCAATCCATACTATTTCAAAACGTATGTGTGCTCTCTCTGTCTCTATCTATCTGTCTGTCTGTCGCTCCGTCTGTCTCTCTGCCTCTTTCTGTACATCTCTCTGTGTCTCTCTCTCGCTCTGTGTGTGTGTGTGTGTGTGTGTGTGTGTGTGTGTGTGTGTGTGTGTGTGTGTGTGACGCAGTCACTGGCGTGTGAAAAGCAACGGGTATCAATGCAAAATGTATGCGTACCCTCTCTCTCTCTCTCTCTCTGTGTTCCCACTTACCCAGAAATGTAAAAGTCGCACGTCCGCTAAAGACACATGTTCGGTTTGACAGCGTAAACAATTACACAAGAACAACCGCAGTGTTCTCACACGTTTTATGAGCATTCCCACAGACAAGACACATTTCCCTGTGAAATCGATCGATAGCGTATTGTTACTCTCAGCGCAGCGTGGCTTGCCAATAGACCTTTCTCTAGAGTAAGCATTATCAGCCAATCAGAGACTAGGTAAAGCGTAACTGCTAATCACAGAACCCAAAAACGTCCACAAAGCAAAAACAAGCAAACTCAACAACAACAACAACAACAACAACAACAACAACACACACACACACACACACACACACACACACACACACACACACACACACACTGGCACACACAACAAAAACAACAACAACAACAACAACCCTATAAAAACAGTCTCTCACATGTAAAAGGCTGGCCAATGTTTGTAGTTGTAGTTTGTTATGACCACTTTTTTGATTTTTTTTTTAGCCAATCAGAAGGTACGCAAAACTTAGTTGCCAGTCAAAGGACCCACAAACTTCCACGTAGCAACAAAGAAAGCAGTCGCTCACGTGTAAACGGTTGTTCGTAGTTGTAGTTTGTGTCATTACACAGTTTTAGAAATCCCGCTTGCTTCTGACCATTCGCAACACTCGTTATTTCCATGTTTACGAGGCTCACCGTTTCGTCAGTTCGGGCCGACCGTCGGGGGTTCTGTCCGGGTACTCCGGCTTCCTTCCCCGCTGCTTTGGAAATGTTCAGCCCACAAAATTAAGAAGTAATATAATTCTGAAATTCCGAAACTGAAATTGCTGATCTAGCCCTTCGCAACACGTGATCGGAATGTGTTCATGTCCAGCCAGTGTGTGAGAGAATGCGTGCGATTCACGTGAGCGTGCGTGTTGGGTTTAGCTCGCGGCGCTTTGACGAGCCAAATATTTTGGATAACGCGCCTTCATTAATGCGCTTATTATTATGTTTTGGAACAGTTTCGCGTGTAAATGCGCTTAAAGGGTACGGCAAGTCAAGAGCACTATTGGGTTTAAATGACAGATATTGAGGTCCTAAGCTCTTAGACAGCAAACGTTTTCGTGAACAAAGTACCATTTACTCAAAAATGCGCCGAAAACACCCTCTGCTTTTGGTTCCTGGGATGCGCCATGTTGCCACACTCTTTCGCGAATGAGACGGGAAAGGTGCTGACGGTGACGTCACTCCCCCACCACTGTTGGCAGTGCCCGTTTTGAGCGGGTTGTTCCAGAGTATTATTTTGTGTTCGAGATGCCACAGTGCAAAACGTTTGGTTGTTTCAGCAAACAGGGCATGTATAAGAATGCAGATGAAAGCCACAAAGGTTTTTTGAATTTCCGATTCTAAACAAATCAAAGGAAAAACGGAGGTTGTGTGCGAAATGGTTGGAGACCTTGAAGAACGCTCGCTTGCCCCGCCGAGTGCAGGAATACGCCTGGAACAACCGAGACCTCGTTTGTGGAGATCATTTTACCCCGGATTGTTTCATTGGCGCTTTTGCGAACGATGTTGCTGCTTCACTTGTCAAACACGCATCTCCCACAATTGCACTCGTTCTCATCAATCGGCTCTTCCCCATCGTCCCCACTGTTTTCTGCCCGACCCCTTACTGAGCTCTTCTCAGAATATTCTGGCTCGAAATTATAGGGAACTATCCCCAAATCCATTCTAGCTTTCAGGAAATAAGCAAAGTGTGTATACGAGCCAGAAATAGCACGCCTGAAACGTGTAGCAGGCACACCTGCACGCACAGTGTCAGAATCTCGCCTGCTGCTGAGTGGGGGACTGACGTCACTGCTAGGATCAACATGGCAGCCTCCATGGCATCGCATTTCGGCTGCCGTTTGGCGTGGTAAATGCTGAATGGTGTATTCGTGTTCAAATCTTTTTGGCTGCAGCCGTCTAGGACATCACTGTCTATCCCCCTAAACCCAGCATTGCACTTGACTTGCCTTGCCGTTTAATGATCAGCAGAGCCACCAGTTAGCGCGATACAGTGCTGTCAGTCTACACCCGAACACCAGCAGCGGTGACAGGACGCGAAAATCGTAGAGACCTGTGCTCCGTACAAAGCGACGTACAACATGAACCAGTTTCACCGTTGCTTATGCCAATACTTCCCACGGTGTCGTTTTTGCGTACGCCCCCCCCCCCCAAAAAAAAAAAAAAAAATTGTCCGAGGGCATTCTTTCGTACGCGAAAGATCCGTGGAATTCACCTTACTGAATGTGGCGTGTACGAGCGCGTTACGCTTCAACCAGCTATCAGCTCGCTGGTTTGTGTGTGATGGCCGATACATGATCTTCATTTGGCCCTATAGATCATGTTCACACCGAAACACTATACGGTAAACACTGAAACAGATCAAACAGTGTGACAGGTGCTGGATGTGTTTGTGTTCCGGTCCAGGTACGTGTATAGCTGAGTGCAATAAAACGCGACATAAACCATTTGCGAACGATTTTACACTGACACACACGCACGCACACGCCCGCCCACACACACACACACACACACACACGAGCGCGCACGCACTCCAAACGCCAAACTTGACGCATGCAAAACAAAAAATCAATAACCTTTTTTTTTAAAAAGAAAAACAGAGACAATTATTGAATAAGACCAAAAATGTATGGCTGTGACTGAATTACAGTTTTAAAACGCAGGCGAGCGCGCGCGCGCGAGAGAGAGCATACATTTTGACGTGTTAAGTGCACACACACACACGGCAGTGTGTGTGTGTGTGTGTGTGTGTGTGTGTGTGTGTGTGTGTGTGTGTGTGTGTGTGTGTGTGTGTGTGTGTGTGTGTGTTTTCCGAGAAGCATAATCCATTTCAGCGCGCGAAAGTTTGCCCCCGATAGGCCACGGTCTCATGGTGGTTTACACTACACTGCTTGGCGTAAATCGACACATTATGCTACTTGATATGCCTGAATCGTGAAACAGGATACTACAATGCAACAGGTGTGGTGCTACAATAAAATTGATTAAAAAAAAAACAAAAACAAAAAAAAAAACAGCGCGTGGCGATCCTACAGATACATGAAGCATCAGCGACAGCGTGTGAGTAGGTGTAGGGTTGGGCTAAAATCGTTCGTTCGTTTCTGTGTCACACGCGCGCGCACACACACACACACACACACACACACACACACACACACACACACACACACACCACACCACACCACACCACACCACACCACACCACACCACAGAGAGAGAGAGAGAGAGAGAGAGAGAGAGAGAGAGAGCACGCATACATTTTGACGTGTTAAGTGCACACACACACACACACACACACACACACACACACACACACACACACACACACACACACACACACACACACACACACACACACACACCACACCTCACCACACCCCAGAGAGAGAGAGAGAGAGAGAGAGAGAGAGAGAGAGAGAGCATACATTTTGACGTGTTAAGTGCACACACACACACACACACACACACACACACACACACACACACACACACACACACACACACACACACACACACACACACACCTCACCACACCCCAGAGAGAGAGAGAGAGCATACATTTTGACGTGTTAAGTGCGCGCACACACACACACACACACACACACACACACACACACACACACACACACACACACACACACACACACACACACACACACACAAACAAACAAAGTGTAAGGCGTGTTCGTTGATAGGCTACAGGCAAAACCGCAGATGCAATTCTACTGTCAGATGGCAAAAAATCCTTCATGTGCATATCAAATCCATCATTCAGTGACCGGCGTTTTGACCACACGACGGTTCAGCATCACACATTTCGATGGTACTCTACCGCCCTATCTGTCCGCTTCACCATCTACACTCAATCCGTCACGTACCCTCCGCTCATCCAATGAAAACCTCCTCAAAGTTTCTAAGTTCCTAAGCAATATTTGAAATCTTTTGGCCAACGCTCTTTCCGCTTCGCCACCCCTATAATCTGAAACTCGCTGCCCGCTAGCGAGAGACAGTAACCTACTTTGACTTCTTTCAAATCAGAGCTAAAAGCCTACCTGCTCGAACTGGCATTTTACTGATTGCCGTAGTACTTGCTGTGTAAGGATGTGTTTCATGTGCGTGTGAGTGATGTGTGAATGCGCAATGAGTTGTCTGCCAAGAACTGCACTTTAGAAATGTGATTTATTATTATTATTATTATATTTATTTTATTCATGCCTGTGCCATTGGAAGAATGTACATGCGACCCTTTTGTTCCCATGCGCTACGAAATATGATTGGCATTTTTTGTATGTTTCCGTACATGCGCACTGATCACCAAAGATGACACCCCAATTTTGCTATACTATCGGAAACGAGGCTTTATATACAAGAGAGGCTCGTGAATAAGGTCAATTGTAATCAGCAAGGCACAGCAGAAATTCGATGTGGCCACCAGAGAGCGACGTCCATCAGCAATTAGACAGCCAGACTATGCCTAGAGACGGCTTGTCCGCAAACACATCCCCGCTTTCTGTCCAGTTTGTCTGTTCATTGTACATGTACTGGTACTGCTGTTGGTATGCATTTTTATACCATTACTGGGGTAAGAGAAACTCGAGCTTCTTCCTCTCACCAGTTCTCCCGGGGGGAAGCACGTGACCTGTTGTACAGTGCAGGCGCGTAGGAAGATGCTGAGAGGAAGGGGGGCCCACTAAGTCCGACGGGTGAGCCATACGGCCGGGGTGAAGAAGGGTGTGTGTGTGTGTGTGTGTGTGTGTGTGTGTGTGTGTGTGTGTGTGTGTGTGTGTGTGTGTGTGTGTGTGTGTGTGTGTGTGTGTGTGTGTGTGTTTTGACTGCCAAGGATTGTGTCCTGCGACAGCAGAGCAGGGGGGCCACACCACTGGTGGGCCCCCTCTCCTCTTATCAAAAGCAAGGGGGGCCCAAAGATATTCGGGCCCCCCTTCCAAAAATCGAACGGGGGCCTGGGCCCCCAGGGCCCCCGTGGTTCCTACGCCCCTGCAGTGTGCCACCCTTTGTTATTGTTGTTATTATGATTATTTGTTTCGACTTTTTTCCGGCATTTGTGGTGTGTACTTATTGTCCATTTTGGGGTCGTCCCGGACGGAAAAGGGTCTGTAACGTGCAGCCTTGATATTATTTTATGCATGTAGTACACACCAAGGTTTTGCAGTCTTCATAGATAACTGGGTCCCTCTGTCCATGTTCATGTGTGTGTGTGTGTGTGTGTGTGTGTGTGTGTGTGTGTGTGTGTGTGTGTGTGTGTGTGTGTGTGTGTGTGTGTGTGTGTGCGTGGTGTGGTGTGTGTGTGTGGGTGTGTGCGCTCTGAGTCTGCTTTTCAGAGACGGGCGCCTTATAAATATGATGTATTATTATTATTATTATTAGTCTTGTCACAGTCAAAATCGGTTCTGATGTAGCAGTTTAGATGCTGCGTTTACAGATTTGTTTCGTTATTTTGAGGAGAAACAGTTTGAGAAAGCTTTTTAGAAAGACAATACGAGCTGTGTGGACAGGCATGTGTAGTATTAGTATACACTTAGGTTTTGTAGTCGTGCTGAATGTTATTAATGTATATCAAAGGTTAAGGAGTATTGTAACAGAACCATATGATACAGGAAGGCACCTCTCTCTGTACCTCGTGAACCCAGCCCGTGGTTTATCAGTTTTCACATTTAAATGGAGCCTCGTTCCGCGATTCCTCTTCAGCCCCCCCCCCTCCCCACACACACACACACACTCCCCCGGACCCCCCGGTGGCACGTATCACATATTGTTCCTGTTCAACCTGCGGCAGAAGAGTAATATATCTAACTATTACGTAACCCTCGGCTGCGGATTTTCCGGGTTGCAGCAAATTTGGGCATGTCAATGCAAGCGCTTTGCAGCGGAACACAGCAGCCAGACAGCCGCACCTGCTATTGTGAGGCTGTGAGCTATCGATCTTCACTGTCAACTCATTACTACCTGACACTACTCTGTCGACTCCCCTCGTTCGCGCCGCGCACGTGGCTTCCCATAACGCGTGCTGATGCTGATGCTGATGCTGTTGCTGATGCTGGGCCTGCAGCCCCACTCCCTACTGGGAAGGCAACAACAACTACGCCATAAAAGAAAAAAAAGAAAAAGAAAAAGAAACGAAACGAATCCAGACTTCTTTATTTTTAATTCTATTTTTGACATTTTGACACAGTACAGAGTTATAATAGTGAGACGGGTATAAAGACAAAACCTAAAGTACAAATACGTGCATACGTACTTACGTACATACATACATGCATGCATGCATACATACATACATACATACATTCATACATACATACACACATACATAAAAACATACACACATGCATGCATACATACATACATACATACATACATACATACATACATACATACATACATACATACATACATACATACATACATACATCATACATACATATTCGAAACGACACTTTAGTTTCCAGGGATAAAGAGACGAAGGTATGCAAAGACCTGTCTTCTGTCTTGGCCTTGCTAAACTAGGAAAACTTCACGACTAAAACTCACACGCACATATGTCGACATAAAATTATATCATGACCAATGCAATACAAACGATGCATAGTGATTAAAACGGGTATAACGGGCAAAACAATAAAAGCAAATTCATGAATATATTGTTTGTGAATGTAAATGTTTGACGTTAGTATTTTGCCAAAAAGTAAAATCGTAGAATGGGTAAAATGGGTGAAAATCGCAAAGACACAGAGAGAGAGAGAGAGAGAGAGAGAGAGAGAGAGAGAGAGAAGAAAAAAAAGAACTGTTTTGGAAAATGCACACACAATGAAGACATGACATTTACAGTCCGGCGTTCTTGCGTTAGATCGCTTTCTTCAGGGCAGCAAGAGACAAACGCTGATGGTACTTTTGTCAGTCACTGCAACATCCCTCCTTACTGAGAAACTTGAACAACCACCACCACCACCACCACCACCACCACAACAACAACAACAACAACAACCACAGCAGGGAATAACCCACTTGGACAATGCAGACAAAATGAACACAAGACAGACCGACGCTTCGGCTATCATCATCGTCGGAACAACAGAAACTAAACTGTCCTGGCAAAAGTACCATTAGCATTTGTGTTCTGTTTTGAGCTGAGACCCTCGCTCCAGCAATCCTGTTCTTCAGGAATGCACCCCCCCCCCCCCCCCGACTTTGAAACTCGCTACCCGTGTCATTGAAGGTGTCAGTCGACATCACCACAATCTGGAAGCAACTGAAGACTCACTCAATCCTTGCGTACGTGTGTGTGTGTGTGTGTGTGTGTGTGTGTGTGTGTGTGTGTGTGTGTGTGTGTGTGTGTGTGTGTGTGTGTGTGTGTGTGTGTGTGCTGTTAATTAAAAACTTTATAATGTGTTAATTCGGTTATGTACGCTTTGATCACAAGCGGACGTCGCGTCTGCGCCGAGGCTCTGTGGTAACCTGTTCGTCATGAATCATGTTGTCCGGACCGAAAAACAATTCAGTTCAATACAATAATACTTTATTCATCCCTTGAGTGCAGTTAGGACGGGTCAATCGACGGGCGCCAGTAAAACTGATTTTTTTTTAAAATGCACATATCATTTATATCACCTCACATCGCAACATTACCTCATATTACATCATCATAATCGTGTCACATTGTATCACATGTCACATCATTCATGCCTCATATATAAAAACATCACAATACAACTCAGGCTAAGATTAACACACACACACACACACACACACACACACACACACACACACACACACACACACACACACACACACGCACGCACGCACGCACGCACGCACGCACGCACGCACGCACGCACGCACGCACGCACGCACGCACGCACGCACGCACTTCCTGAAAATGGTAGCATTGGCCCCTTTAAGATTGCTTCGGTGTTATTATCCAACGTCAGGGTTTGATTGAACACCGTGCCCAGGTAATTTGTACCCGGCGACAATTTCCACTTCTCTATCATCACTGATGACAGACACTGTGGACGAACTAGCCTCGTCTTCCCCTCACCGAGAAACACGAACAGCGAAACCCAAAAAGAGACACCATACGTGCTGTCGTCATAGATCCGTAGCATCAACTGTCGGTAAATCGATCACTCAAGTAAATTGTGTAGCCCGCTTTACTGTTCTCTCGTGAGATTCTGGAGGAAAAAAAACCAAAAAAACTGCACCAAATGCCTGACTCATCTTCAGTAGATCTGGGGCGCTGTGGAGAGTTGGGTGTGGATGAAGTTAAAGTCCCAGTACGTATTACAAGCGTACAACAACGCAGTGGAAAACTCCGAATGGTAGAACGATGGTCTCCCAATGCTCGGGTTGTGAGTTCGAATACCGTCTGGGACCAAATATTTGTGCTGGCTTTTTTCTCGTTGCCCTCCGTCTTTGATATCGCCCGTATGTGGTGGAAAAGGACGTTAAACCCCCAAACAACCACCCACCCACCCCATCGAATGCGCATAATCAGCGAGCGTCAGAATCAGACACTTTGGTCACAGTGTAGCATCTGAGACCATTGTGGTGACTATGGCCGGCGTCAGTGTAAGTTGTTGTAGAGGTGTACCGCGTACTGAGCAGACGACGTTATCTGGTTGCGGACTGAGGACCAGCTGGATGGTACTGATTGGTGGCTATTTTTAGAAGTTTTGTCGAACCCCAGTCTGTTCAGGAATGAACCGTAGGCTCAAAGGAAGTCGTATTTCTCTAATATTAGAAGCCACAAAGTCACGAAAACGGCCGCTTTAATCTGGCAAACAGCCCTAGAGCTTCGAAAGCGGTAGTTTTTCATCTCAGCGGCGTTACGAACATAGCGGCTTTAAAACCGGTGCGTCGATGGCATGAGGACTTGACTCCTAATATTGACTCGGAGAGTGGAACGGGGTGTTTGAGATTCAATTGACGTCCTCTGTCCACTTCTAATATGACCTCAAAGCCACAAAAAAGGGAGGGGGGTGGGTGGGTGGGTGGGGGGGGAGTGGCGCGGAGAACCTTCCGTTCTCAAGTCCAACGCCCAACCAAAATGCCCGTACTAAAACCTGCCTGCCCAGGACAGTGGATGCAAAGAAGCCTCTGCAGGCAGATGCTCTCCACTGACGCATCGCTGAAAGCAAAAGGGCTGACAGGAACTGTAGTGTATGTTTTGCATCGACACATGTTTTTTTTTTTTTTTTTTTGTCCCCACTTTACTTCTGCCCGATGCCCAATACCTGATGCGATTATGAGGGCTCATGCAGAGGATCGTACCACAGTGAACTGTTCCTACAGAAGCACACGATACAAAACCCTTCACACAAGTACACACACACAGTGCTCGTGTCGCCCACTGAGAAGACAGTCGAGCGCTGCATCTGTACTATTCTGTTGTCAGAAATGGAAAGGGAAGGACGATTTCAGTGTACGTATAATATCTAGAAAATTATGTGAAAGCAAGGTATTGTTAGCTTCTCCTGAGTAATGCCATGTCGTGCCACACACGCGTTAAAATCGCGTTTTTCTGCCCGTCTCGAACAACGCTGACACAAATACAAATTATTTATACCAACATCTTTATTCCCACTGCGCGGCGTTAAGCCCTAAAAACTCGCCCACTTACTCTTTATTACCAGTTTTAAACCCCTAGGTACTCTGTAAAACATAAAAATAAAATTAAGAAGACAAGTTAAGAACTAAGCACTAAAAACAATGAAAAGAAATCCACAGTATTATCATCAGCAAAACACCACAGGCACAGATTGCGTCAGTGCGTATCTCCGTACTCTCTCTCTCTATATATGGGCCTTAGGTAGAGGTGGGGGGGGGGAGTTTAACTTCCTTTTCCACCACGTATGGGTGATATCAAAGACGTGGCAACGAGGAAAAGGCCAGCACAAATATTTGGCCCTAGCCGGGATTCGAACTCATGGCCCTAGCCGGGATTCGAACTCACGATCCAAGCATTGACAGTCCAACGCTCTACCATTCGGCTATCCCGTCTCCCGGCTCACGGGCGGAAGTCATGCAGGGATAAGAAAGGCCGCTTGCCGGACTGGGAACAGGAATCGCGTTCTAGCGATCCAGACAGTCGGCAAACGAAGGTGGACAGGCGGGAGACGTTTTACACGATTAAACAGTTCAAGGGCCAAAGCGGCGTGCATTGTGCCCGAACAGCGGCCGGTGAATGGCGAACAGCGTGGGAGGAGAGGGCAAGATCGAATCTAAACACGCTGATCCACTCAGGCTCTTTGTGCCGTCTATGTGGAAGGACCGTGACAAAACTCCAGTAAACACTGTGGGCTTCTTTTTGAAGACCGATGTACATGAACTCGCATTCGAATACTGGTCCGACAAAAAGCGTTTGCAACTCAAGTTCTTGAATCGGTGTCCACATTTCGCAGTTTTCTACCAGTGCACCTTATTACAGCAGCGTGTTGAAACCACATTTTCGAAATGACCGGAGTACAAAGACTTTTTGGGGTTCCTTTAGGAGATTCATAACTATTCCCGTTTTTAACCTCACTAGCTGGGGTGGCCGAATGGTAGAGTGCTGGACTTCTAATGCTCGGGTCGTGAGTTCGTATCCCGGCTGGGGCCAAATATGTGTGCTGGCTTTTTCAGCGTTGCCCCGTCTTTGATATCACCCGTATGTGGTGGAAAAGGACGTTAAACCCCCAAACACACACACACACACACACACACACACACACACCCCTCACTGCACTGGCTGACTATTTTTTTCTCACAAGACTGCTAACTGCTTGATGCTATCAAGGTATTCTAGCACACAGCTAGCTTCGACTGTGACGTCACCACCATCTAATCTCAGCCGCAGTTTGGAAAATTGACGAAGAAGCCTCATTTACCTGCTTTTTCCTTTTCCAGGTCTTCGGCAATATACAGATATCTGCGCTGACATGAAATCTGTTCACAACACTCTAAAGATGTACAACTAAACCGGCGACAATCAAATTAGGCTTACGTTTCCCGGGAACTACTTTGCGGATGTGATCCAGTAATCGTTGACGTAGTGCTTCGGTTTCAGTTTGGTTGTTTCGCGCGTTTCGCGTTTGGCTGCTTACAAGTCACTATAGGAGTCATGATCGCACACACGTGCACGGATGCGGATCGACCTGCTTGCGTGTAGTGATTACCAACTGTGGCAATGATGAGATGAGAGGCGAAATCGGCCCGTGTAGTTTGGGTATTCTAGTTCTGGGTTGCTGACCTGGATATTTAATTAACGACCCATCTTGCACCGATGCTATGTTCACAATCCGTTTTGAGTTATTTTGGTAGTGACCAACATCGTGCCACTTAAACACCTGCACAGTGACAGCATCTCACACCTTGGCATTGAGCCAACAGAAGGGTACACGCGACGCGAACACTGTCTCAGAGGGAGTCATCTAGTGTTGCCGCCACAGTTACCCGCTAAGTAGGAAACACACGACTGAATTTTCGCCGGCTCGCACAGCCTGTGGACGGCTTTGTCTCGCATTCAGAGCTCTACTAATCATTAAGATAGAATATTTCGAACGTGCAGGTGCACCCACTAGCGCAACGGTTCCGAAACGTAAGTCAGCTTCTGTTGAACGTTAACCGGGGGTTTCAGCTAGTCCTGTGTAACGGTAGCTTTCCCCCAGCAGAAGCCAGTGTCCAACACCCCCCTCGAGATTCAGCCTCGGTGTGCACTTTGCCGCTGCTAATGTCGTAATGACGGGTTTAGTCTGTGTTGTGTTGGACTAAGAAGCCAGTGATCTATCAGGGATGACGGCCGCTGCTAAAACCAGGGGGTGATCTGTTTGTGATGCGAACTCCGCGATCAATCGTGGCCGGCCACCCCACGTCACATCACACGGGGGTCAGCCAAGATGGCGCAGAGTTCAAGTTTTCAGGTGCTCGTACGATTCAAAAGTGTAGTCAACGATTGCTCTCAGGTAAAGCTGAATCATACGAGCTTGCTCAGTTCAGTGCAGTTCAGTTAACCGGCGTTGGTATGTGATCTGGCCTGTACGCTGGTCTGATGGAAGTGCAGGTCCAGTCGATAATAAAATCTTGTAGATCGTTTTAAAAGAAACTGGTCTTTTGGCCAGGCCTACACTCTTAAAACTTGCATAAAAAACTTCCCTGTTGATCTTTTGATCAAGCCTAATTAAAACCCACTTCAAAACCATTGATGTAAGTGACTCTGTGCTATACATATACTCCTGCCAGGCTAAATCGAATCTATTTTTGAAGGCGTCAAGTCATGGTGCCTGCAGCCGTGTTTACATTACATCAGTGTTTGAAGTCGTTTTCTGGTTAATGTTACGGCTCCTTTCTTTGTCACACAGGCGAGACAATCCAGTAAACACTAAAACGGTGGTAAAAATTTACCAAGTAGTTATTGCAGCAGCGAAAATACCGCTCAAAAGGGAACGAATAATTGAGTGGAAGCTGCAAGGGAGAGAACTGTGCCTTTATGGGGAGAGTGATCACTAGATCTAGCCCCCCCCCCCCCCCCAAAAAAAAAGAAAAGAAAAAAGAAAAGAAAGTTGCACCATGGAGCTGTGAGGGACATGCTGGGAGACACACAGTCACTCTTGGGGGGCCTTCACCAGTCTTGCCTCCTCTCAGTTTCCCTTAGTCTTCCCCCGCCCATCCCCCCCCCCCCTTCTTTTCTGTGGTGGGAACTGCTAGATCTAGTCTAGACTTCCAATACATTCGCAGTTCTCTCCCTTGCCGCCACCGTTCACTTACAAGTAAAGTTCGTTCCCTTTGAGTAAAACAGTGGTGTTTCCACTCGGGTGTTTCCAATTAAAAAAACAACAACAAACTATGTGAGTAGCACCCCAAACACTCCTCGGATTTCGGCTTGCTGGTTTTGTTTGAACGGATAGGACCGTTTAACGACCAGATAATGACTTTGACAAACACATTACAGCAACATAAAGATTTGTGCATAGTCACTTTTCAAACACGTCGCTGTAACTGAGAGCAATCGTAGTCAGGACTTTACAATCCAAGGAGTAGCACGAAAAACACTGACCCGCCGTCTTGACTTACCTCCTTGGTCACGTCTAAAGGTGCAGAGAGATGAGGTCGGGACAGAGGATAGTGGGGTTCGAAAGGGGGCCGGGTGGGGGGACGGGTACCCGGGGAGGGGAGGGGCGGGGGGTGGTGGTCCCGGCGAAGTCACTTGATCCTCCCAGCGTCTCCCCCCCATTTGTCATGCGGCCAGTAGTTACTATCGACTGGCTACGTCGCTTCGGCACTTAAACGTGAAACCTCCATTTTCTTTCGCCCAAATTAAGGCGAGCGTCTGTCGTTGCAGGAATGACGTGTTCTGTAAGACAAAGTCCGGTCAATTCTTTTGTCTGTACTGCCGCCAGCATGACCTTGTGAGGAAGGGCTAAGTTTTTTTTTTTTTTTTTTTTTTTTTGCAGGGGCTTTTTTTGTCAGCCTGGCAGGCGCAACAGTGCATGTTTGTCGGAGTACGAAAGGCAGTTCTCGATAGCACAGTGGAATTAAAAAGCACACATATAGTGCGTAATAAAGACGCGTGTGACACGGCGGGGCCCCAATATTACATACTGCTCATTTTGTATGGTTCACGCCTTGGGCCGTATCGGGCAAACCATTCCAACGCAGCAATACTTAACCTTCGAGCAAACCTGCAATCACACTGAGGATCTACACATGCACCTCAGCATCAGGCACAAACAACTAAGAGATCAGTTCTGACCTTCACGTCGCTGAAGACAACATCTAGCACGTGAAGCATGATATCCTGCCTACATCCGTCGTCGTCATTTCCCCACGCCGCAGTCATTGTTTCTGCATGAGGCCCCCGTGAATCGCAAGTAGGAACTCGATCGCCGACCAGATACCGCGCCGTAGATTTTCCCCTAAATGTATTGTTGGGGTTCGGGCTGCCTGCAATTCTGTTCACATTTAGCTGACCGGGGATCAGTTCCAGCAAACGGCAGTCTAAATGAGAAGGGGGTTTGGCCTGAGGGAATGGATTCGAATTCTTTTGTGGGCAGGAATTTGGTTGGGGATTTTCCTCCCCATAGTCGAGTCAAAATTCATGTCCAGACCCATTTACAGTGCCCGCCGAGCCTTCGTGTAAACGTGCATGCATAAAGGTCGAGTGTGCACTGTAATGATCCCATTCCATCGAGGAGGAGAATGGAAAGATACAAGAAATACACGCAGTACATCTAACAACTGAATCTGATTCAGTCCCGCCATACACTGCGGCTACCGTAGGTATAATTTCAGGTGGCTTTAAAATAACATTGAATGGTGGGGAAAATGTTACCCACGAAGCTCTAAAGCCACTGAAATAGGTGATGCATAATTTAGGCATGGACGCCGTTTTCATAACTCTTCGGCTTCTAATATAAGAGAAATATCAGAATTAGAGACACAGGAGTTGGTCTAGTGGTTAAGGTTTTCGACTTCAGTTCCTAAGCTCCTTGGTTCGATCCCTTGTGGGCAGGAATTTGGCTGGAGTTTTTTTTGTTTGTTTTTTTAAAATTCCAAATCGAATCAAAATCATGTACAGACTCGTTTACGGTGCCTGTCACGCCCTTATGCACACACACGCACGCACAAATATCAAGTGTGCACGCTTAAAATCCCACGTCCATTTTTCGAAGAGTAGGCTGTGGCCGGTGGCGTGGAAAACAGAAATACTGTCGCACGCACCGGAGTGAATAGCAGGGTGGAGGTTCGCACATGAAGTATCGCTTAGCGGCAGCAGGCTTTCATTGCTTTGTCCTCTAGCCCTGCGGCGCCATGAGCATTTTAGGAAATGATGGATATGTGCGCCGAGGAGAAGTCTGCCATACCATACCATACCATACCATACCATACCATACCATACCATACTATACCAAATACTGCCTCTTTGAAAGTACGGTGTTCTTCATGCATGAATACAATGGCAAAAAGTGGGATGCGCATCTAGCTGAAGTTCAGTTTGCATGTCACAGAAACATAATCAAGGAGGGAAATGACAGCATGATAAATAGAGACATACGGTTGGCGAGTGTTGTCTCTATAAATATAATATATGCAGCGTGCGCATGTCACAGCGTCATGTAATACGAAGAGACTCCCCCCCCCCCCCCCCCACGGAAAGAAGTAATGCAGGGAAGGAAGGCTATGGGTTGGGGATGTTGAGGATTTGGGGGTGGGGGTTGGGGTGGGGTGGGGGTGGGGGGCATGAGGAGAAGGTGTTCGGTTTTGACGGTAGGTTGTTAAATTTCTGTTCAGAAATTGTAGTATCTCTGGACTGACATACAGCGAATTTATTATGGCATTATTGAAGTAAATAGCTCGGTGTGTGTGTGTGTGTGTGTGTGTGTGTGTGTGTGTGTGTGTGTGTGTGTGTGTGTGATATGGATTTATTTTATGCAGGATTTTGAAATCCTTCAAGCAAAGCTTAAATATGTAAGGCCACACAAGCATCAAAATTACTTGCTTCTTTCACACAACAGACTTAAAACCATAGGCCTACCTCTCATTATTCTTCCACTTCCGTGCGTGCGCGCGCGCAGGCGTGCGCGCCTGCGCTCGCGCCGCACACGCACCACACTGTGCACATAACACGTGCATGCACACGGCTTACCGATCCGGAGCGACGAGCATGCCTCGACTTGCCTCGTATGCATTTTATCGAATTGACACCCTGAAGTGCAACACAATAGCTCTCTCTCTCCCCGGCCTGTCCACACAGGCCTCTATACTCCCCGTATCCACAGCCGTCGGGAGCTCCGGCTCCCCCTTTCGTTTGCATTCCTCCAGAGAACACGCGCCCGGACATAATGAGCGGACGAGAGGCAGAGTTTATTTTCATCACGATAAATTATTCAAACGACCACATCGATAAAAAGCAATTTCTGCGATAGCGGCAGCCGTGCCCCCTCCAACACCAGCACCACTGGAGACGCGACTGAGAGAGCGAGCTGACATCGGAGATGCAGCGCGGTCAAGGGACGATTTTCGTGAGGGAGGAGGAGGAGGCAGAGGTGGAGGAGAAACACACATGCCAATCCCGCTATTCATTTCTGAATCATTTATTACGCAAACTTAGCTAAGGGTAGTAGTGATAAGCGCGGCGGGGTGTTTGTAGGGTTGGTTTAGCGCGCTCTATAGCCGGGCCTTTTTCTGTTTGAGACGCGCGTTCATTTTTGGGTTTGCGGCAATGTCTGCACGTTTTGGGATGTTCATGTAGGACGCTTCACGCTTGCAATGTTCACTTTTTGGATTGCGTAACGCGCACGTGCATTAGTGTTACGGATATACTTTCTTATAGTCTTTTTGAGTACACTTCTGTACATTGTCGATGGTCTGGATGTTCATCTTCTCTTTGAAGAACTGTATGAAGGGGCGATGTTCATTTCGCAGTCTTAATTATATTGATTATTGTAGAGAATTACTATTCGGGAAGAAAATGGTACACAAACTGATGTGAACTGGACATTACAATATGAACGTTTTCATCACAAACACACCCACATCCACCCCCCCCCCCCCCCCCCCACACACAGAGTCCCATCCTGCCATGCCTCTCTCCCTCACACACACACACACACACACACCAAACTCGCACGCACACGCACACGCACACGCCCCCCAGCCACCCACACACACACGCACGCACGCACTCACCCGCGCACACACACACACACACACACACACACACACACACACACACACACACACATCTGTCACTGAAAACGAGTTGCTAAAAAGAGGCATTAGCACATCTGATTACATCCGGCAACTGACGTTCCCCGTTTACCGTATCGTGTGACAGATTGCAAAGCGTTGTGCTGATCTACACGTGGGCGGCAGTTGCTACTGAGAGAGATCGTGAAGCGTTGTACTTTAACTACAGCTGCTGTACGCGATATGTTATCTTACAAGTTACCTGCATGTAATGTGTTATGATAAACGGAGTAAGCATACGCAGCTGGATACATAAACAAACGTTTTGTTATGTACACTGAGTATTATACATTGGCATAATTGTATGGAGGTATGATATAGGGTTTGGCAGTGAGAAAGGGGAGGGGGGGGGGAGGCAGGGGTAATGAAAGATAAGGTGAGGCATTAACAAAGCTTTGAGTCTAAATGCCTCGAATACATACATGGCAAGTAAGGTACCACTGTGTCTCTTTCATCGGCAAAAAAACAACAACACCAACACACACACACACACACACACACACACACACACACACACACACACACACACACACACACACACACTGCCAACCTGGGCTTCTGCTCTACTTGGCCGGGATACATGTACATAGTGTTGTTTTAAACTAGAAAACCAGGAGCAAGGGCATCTCTAGTGTTGTATTCAGTGTATTCAGTGTTTCTGTGGTTTTCACTTGATATACTCTGTAGTCCCATTAGCATGGTAAGGGAAATGGGATTACATAGGATGACATAGGATTTTAAACGTGCACACGCGATGCCTGGCGCGCGTGTGTATACGAAGGCGAGCCAGGCACCGTCGACGAGTCTGCACGGAACTTTAATTCGAGTTGGAAAGGAAAATTCTCACCAAATTCTGTCCACCAGGGACTCGAACTAGGCAGCTCAGACTCCGAAGTCGGATACCCTGGATCCACTGGATCAAATCCCATTCATCCTTTCGTTGACAATGACGGTACATGTAGCTGTTACTGTTGTCTGACACAGCTAATTAAATTTTATCTAAGGACTGGATTTGCGACCGGAACTAGAGGGCCACGTTTCTTACTCTAGGCAAGAGGAAGAATGTACAACTTGAACCCGTCTTTCAGTACTCAATTTTTAGCCCGACTTTCTCTGCAGAGGACAAAGTCTAAGGACCTTCAACACTCACTTTACCCTGTCATGAAAGCCACCCCCCTTGAGACGATATCAAATCACTGATCGCGACTAACTGTCAGAACTGTCTGCAAAAGTTTATTTGAAAACCTTAGGTTCGTGGAGTTCTTTCCGTTTTTGTAACTTGAGCATAAATACCCGGAAACGCTCTTTTGATGTACCAGATCTCGTCTTCAGAAAAGGCCATTCTTCTGGTGTGTGCACTCCTTTGCAGCCGGTTTGTGCGTGCGCTTGCGTATGGGCACGTGACCACGTAAGTATCGTCTGCGGCCGCTCGCTTGGCGCGTGAGTTTCTGAATGAGGCTTCGGAAGCAATCGACCTTCTTCGCCGGAGGCTAGATCGGCGTTTTGATGGAGACGACGCTTTGATGAAGAGTGGGTTATAGCCAGTCCCCTGATCGGAGGAGAGGGGGCTCATTTGCATGTTACAGATCTCACGTGCACATTACGTCAACGGGCAGTTCGGTTGGGCGACGAGCTATTGATTCCTGACTGGCGTTCTTTAGGACACGTCTAAGGACGAGCTGAGCCGCATGATAGGGAGATACAGCCACGGGTCAGCGTCGGGATAATGCCCGACAACGTCGATGGCAACACACGCTGAATAACACTTGATGGAGATCCAGCTAAACATGCATGCTTCCGCAGAAAGCTCGATGAAGTTTGTAACTGGAAGGTCACGTCATCTTCAATGACACCTACATTATCTTATTCACAACGACGCCTGATAAGGGTTTCGTCTTTGCTGAGACGCAGTTCTAGGTCTACGACGGTCGACGTGTACAACATGATTTGTAAGGCCACGTCATCTTCAATGACATCTTCATCATCTTATTCAGGGTGGCTTGCTTAAATCAGGACTTTTGCTTTGTTGTTTTCGTTTCTCATAAAAATAATTGGAAAAAACTATATTCTGTAAAACTTGCGAATGCAGTCAGCAGTCTGAGACAACTAATAGTAATAGTACAATGGTTGGTCAGGCCATCTTTATGGTATCCGACAATAGTCCCAATGACAGCGTAACCAGAAAATGCCTCTAACGTCATTCAGGGTAGAGACAAGTTCCGATCCTGCTTTTTCTGAAAGAATTTCCTCGCTTCAACGCAGTGACAGAAGCATACAGATATCCGCCCCCCCCCTCCCCGCCCCCTCTCCCTACCACCCACCACCTCTCTCTCTTGTGTCGGATAATACTTTCTAGGGGAGCAAGCTGGAATTATGCCTGACGAAAAGATAACTCTCTGAAGAGCCATACATTGACGTCATACGTCAGTCAGAATGGAACCCTGGCACTTATTGGGCATCGATAGACATGAAACTCTCCAAAGTATATTATGTCTTCCGCAGTCTCTAGACAAAGATGTCTACGGATGGAGACATTTTTAACCAGTCAGAAAATAGGCCAAACGTCGCTGCGGTTCAAATGCCCATCAAAGTGTTCCGCTGTAGCTACAGACAAATCGATCGTGATATCGCTTATATGTAAACGTGGGGTGTACCAAAAGTCCTGTCACCGGTGCTGTAAAACGGAAACCAGTAAAAGTAACGCCACCAAACTCCTACAGGATCTTTAAATCACATCTCTCCGCTAGTCATGCAAGGTTTCAACCCATGGGTTACACGAGAAGATAGCTATGGTGCATCGAAACGGGTATACTAGTGCTGAACTTTGAAATAACGGCCTCGGCCTTTGGGAAATTCCATCCGTATCGTATGTACTACAACGTTTTAATCCAGAACCTACGCTTCTGATGGTTCAGGACCAGGCTGCCGCCTAGAAAGGAAGGAAGCGACGCTGCAGCAACAGTCACCAGAGGCTGCTGAAAATGTTCATTATTCAAATTCCATGTGAAGAAGAGCAGAGTAGAGAAAGGAGACCACACACTATTGTCCACTGAGCGTTTCTGGTTTCTGAACTGGTTCTAGTCGATGCCGATGTTATCAGGGCTCGGTGTTGATCGCCCCCCTGTGTTCTAGATTATGGTTATGGTTACCTCGTAGTACACTGTTCGTCTTTAGCATTCGTTATCTTTGTGTACATACTCCTAACGTTGTTTCGTGTTACAGTTGGATTTATCGACTCTTGTCTTTATACGTAATGCTATTGTCTTCTGTTTTCTTGCAACTGCCGCTGGCACTTTTCTCTGATATCCTCTAAAACTAATATTTTGTATCTTGTAATAGTGCAATCACTAAGCTGAAGAAAAAACAAACAAACAAACAAACAAAAAAAAAACAAAAAACAAACCCACAAACAACAACCCAAAACTAAACAATACGGCATAAGTGCATTTACGCGAGGTGTAGGTGGCCCTTGAGGGCGACCTGTAATATCATCGCAGAGTTGTTTGGTGTTAGACGCTTCTGAGGAGGTCGTTTGTCCTTCGTCGCGCCGTTTCACAGTCGATAACCAATCCATCTAGCTGCTGCAATGTACAGTCACTGTTCACACATCCCACAATCACTGATGGCTGTTTGCAATATTTTCCATTCCTACTGAATACGGACTACGATTTGTTTGGCGAAGGGGGCAGGGGAAAGTAGGTTCTTGCCTGGAGGCCTGGTCAGGGTTGATCTCTGTGTGTGAATCTCTTTGGAAGACCCGCGTGTGTTAGGCCGTTAAAGCCTCTATGTTCGAAGGTCTTGAGGCTGTTTACCAGACAGAAGGACGTTTCATTTGGCCACTGCGATCATTTTCGTGACTTTATGTCTGGCATTCGTGAAACAGGGAAAACTTTAAGTGTCCCAGAAAATCTACTGCATGTTCCAACTGAAGTCTGTCTTTTAAGAGCGGCGCTGGCGCAATGAGCTGGACACATCGGACAAGGGGAGGAAGCGTCCAGCGTGCGGAATAGGTCATGTTATGCAATGCCAATAGCGTGGCAATGCGAATAGCGTGGCGTTAGCGCTGACCGCCTACGGAGAGGAAAGCCATGCCAGCCATAAATAGCCTTGAGCTTGTGAACGGCGCGCAACTTGTTTTGTGGCTTCTGATATTAGAGAAATATGACTTTCTTTGAGGCTGCGGCCCATTTTCGAACATACTTGGACTCGAAAGAGCTGATAAATATAGCAACCAGTCAGCGCCGTGTAGCTGGTCCTCAGTCCATAACCAAATAACGTCGTCAGCTCAGTTCGCGGTACACTTCTAGAACAACTTGGCCAGAGTCACGGCAATGGTCTCACATGCTGTACTGTGACCCAAGTGACTGAGTCTGATGCACAGATCAGCGCATTTGATGAAACGTTTTCCACACGCCTGTCGTACGCATTGAGACTTTAATAATATTCTCTCCATAAAATCCAAATTTCTGAGAGCAAACATCGAGCGTGGCCACAGTTTGAGAATTGTAAAAGAAGCTGCTGCCTGTAGCCGCGGGACGAAACCTTGGGGACAATTTACGCCCCGCCGGATGATTGTTGGTTCAGTTCATGCTTCATCCCGAAAAATCTACCTCACATCTGAGGTAAGATACCTGCTCTCCCTAGCCCGTGCTGTGCACGAGACAGCACGTGATTTTTTGGGGTTGAACTGTAGACTGGGTTGGTTGTTTGGGGATTTACATGTACCGTTTTGTTCCACTGCATGCGACGGGGCAAGGATACAACCGACACAATGGACGACTCCACTCCTGTCAATCAAAAGGGTCGAGTCCCCAGAATTCAGCCAATCGCGTCCCTCGGCATAATGGGCACAACACATGGCATGGTCCGGCAAACTTTATTACCAGACACTACAAAGAGAGAAGCACATGTAGCTGGATATGACTGAAATATGGGGAAAAAGCATTAAGAATGCAAGTCCATTGACATCATTTGAGGAAAGAGACAATTTCGTCGATCTCTTTCATCTTGAAATCACCCCTTTTCCCATACAATGACGCCATGGACGTACTGTGTTTTGGCGAAACAGGGCAGAATAAAGGGGCGGGGCTTTGGCATCGGGGCTTGCCGAGTGGAGTTGTCTATTTTTTTTTTATTCTCCCGCTAATTTATTTTTATGTTTTCTTAACTTTTTAAGCGCTTAGAGGTCGCTGAAAGTAAGCGCCATATAAATATCCATTATTATGGATATTTATCCATATCCCTATCCCATATCCATATCCCATATCCATTTATCCATATCCCATACAATACCACACAATCAGGGCAAAGGTTGTGCTTTCAACCCGGTTCAGGACTTTGTTCATACTTTGTGATCTCTGACCTCTAGTCGTCTATTGTTTGTCAATCTCATCTAGTCGGGATTTAAACGTCCGTCCCGAGCATTGACAGGTTGGCTCGTTGTCCCGTCTTTGAAATCACCCGTATGTGGTAGAAAAGAACGCCAAACACCCAACCAAACCACCAGGCAACCAATCCAGCGCCCATTTAAACGGTACTCGGTTGACGAGGGACTGAGTACCAACATCCAGGACAAAGCTGTGTTCGGCTTTTACCCGCGCCAAACACCGAACCGACCGGCTGTGAACAGGCCATAAAAATGCTAATCCGGGCTCTCGGCGCTCGTCTGGGACACGAGTCGGGAAGTCTGACGCACGCGTCCTACTAAATACGGAAACTCACACCGTTCAGTATGCAGGACGTATTTAGAGGGTCCATTTTAGTAGCGACAGACCTCGTGCATTCTGTGTCTGATCTTAGTTATGCATTGTCCTGTTTCTTCTTGCGAGTATGGGGTCTACACGTGTGTGAAGTGCGTGGATACATTATTACTCTGCCGTGGTCTGTGGGTGAAAGCCGGGCCGTCGATGTGCTTGAGACATTCCTGTGATCGGATTTGTCAAGACGAAAATCACGTTTCAGGCCATTTTCTGTCGGAATCGTACCTGGTATTTCGGCATACTCCTCCTCTTCTTTGAAAGTTTGTCAAGTTTTTATCCAACACGCACGCCCCCCCCCCCCACACACACACGCACGCACGCACACACACACACACACACACACACACACGCACGCACGCACACACACACACACAGACAACAACAACTAAATAAAAAGTCAATAAATGCAAGTCATACTTTCCTAAACTTGAATAATTGCACCGATGGCGCCACATCATCGTCCTCTGTATGAGTGAATGTTGGTGAGTGCGCGTGATTCATTTGATCGTGCGTGTTGGGTTTCATCTCACGGCGCTTTTGAGCCAAGAAACTGGGATAACGTGCCTTGGGATAACGTAATAATTCACATTTTTGATTTTGATAATTACAAACAATGTTTTGGCGTAAAACATGACAGACATGAATGTATGTAGGTCAGGGTCTTCCACAGGGCCTCAGATGTATGCGTCGGAAACATGTCGATACCCGGACTTAAATCACCTACCCGACTAAATGTCAAGTCTCTCCCTCAAGGACAGAGAGAGAGAGAGAGAGAGAGAGAGAGAGAGGGTGTGTGTGTGTGTGTGTGTGTGTGTGTGTGTGTGTGTGTGTGTTTGGGGATTTAACGTCCTTTTCCACCACATACGGGTGATATCAAAGACGGGGCAACGATGAAAAAGCCAGCACAAATATTTGGCTCCAGCCGTGATTCGAACTGACGGATAGAGAGAGAGAGAGAGAGAGAGAGAGGGAGAGAGGACGACTACACCCCTGTCAGCCAAAAGTGCCGAGCCAACAGAATTCAGCCAATCGCGTCCTGCGGCTTAATGACATGGCAAGGTATGGCAAACTTTTTGCCAGACACTACAACGAGGGAAGCACATGTAGTTTGATATGACTGAAACATGGAATGAAAGCCGTAAGTCCACTGACGTCGTTTGAGGACAATGACCATTACATCAATGTCTTTCATCTTGAAATCACCCCTTTTTCCATAAAACGGTGCCATGGACGTACTGAGTTTTGCCAATACACGGCAGAAGCAAGGGGCGAGGCTTTGAGT
Organism: Batillaria attramentaria; assembly: GCA_018292915.2. Taxonomy (NCBI): domain Eukaryota; kingdom Metazoa; phylum Mollusca; class Gastropoda; family Batillariidae; genus Batillaria; species Batillaria attramentaria. The sequence continues at coordinate 1,072,189 of JACVVK020000104.1, read as the reverse complement.
CTTACCGAGTGGGTTCGTCAATTACCAAGCGTGCGTGATGTCCTTCTTCCTTTCTTCTCGATACCTCGTCCACATTTGATGGAAAAGAAAGTTCAATCCCCTTACAAACAACTCTCTCTCTCTCTGTTTGTTGTAGTTTAGTGCGTAATTTTTTATGTGTTGATTTTTTTCTTTTATATTTTGCTCCATTTTTGCGTAGTAGATAGTCTCTGTAGTACTAGAAACTACACACACACACACACACACACACACACACACACACACCTCTCTCTCTCTCTCTCTCTCTCCATTGCTTTCCCTAAAAATAACCCGACTACACCACAAGGACAAGGAAAAAGGTATCAGAGAAGAACGACAAGCTGCAATAGCGACACCGTGTCGCCAGCACAAAACCTCATTTATCTCAATCCACATCCAATAGATTCCATTATCCCCTTAACGGCTTCGGCGCGAGTCACCATCACCAGGGCGGTCTCTGCTGTGCAAAGGGACACGCCGCAAAAGAGCCGAACACCTAGGTAATGGCTTTTTCATGCACTCCTGATAAAGTCTGCCAATGCCAGCCACGTCACAGTCATCAATATAGGCGGTTGGTGGTGTAGTGGTTACGACTTCTGAGTCACCAGTGTGAGAGGTTCGGGGTTCGAGTCCCACTTTTGGCCAGGTAATTTTTTTTTCATGCAGTCACAGTCATCAATATGAACGGGCTGTGGACTAGTGGTTACGACTCCTGTGTCACCAGTGTTAGAATCCAGGGTTCGAGTCTCACTTGGGGCGAATTAATATTGTTTTTCCATGCAATCTCTATAAAGCCTGCCAATGCCAGCTTCGTCACAGTCATCAGTATGGGCGGTCGGTGGTGTAGTGGTTACGATTCCTGTGTCACGAGTGTGAGAGGTCCGGGGTTCGAGTTCTACTTGGGGCCAGGTAATTTAAGGAGGACGGTGTAGAAAAAGTATACTAGTACGCACTGTGGTTCCAGTTCACACAGAACCATGTGTCTGAATTTCTAATTGCATACACAGCATAGGGATATTGTGTGTGTGTGTGTGTGTGTGTGTGTGTGTGTGTGTGTGTGTGTGTGTGTGTGTGTGTGTTAGAAAGCTGGAAGGACGGATAGATACATGTTTATTTCAAGGAAAGCGTCCTTCATAGTCTGTAGCTGTTGACCTATAGTGGAGTATCTACAAAATCTCTCTCACGAAATTCAACCTCTCCTTGTCTCCCAGAGCCCCCAGTATCCCCACCCATACTCCCCAGCTCCTCCCCAGCCCCACGCTTCTTTTTTCACGCCCCTTCTTCACATTTCCTTGCAATATTGACTCAGGTCGATGGTGCACTTTTTTTTGCTTATTTTTTGTGGATAAGTAATCACGTTAGCTTATTGATTCCGTCTCGGAAGGCAAGACAATAACGATTAAAAACCTCCCTATAGGCTGGCATTTTCAAACCTCCGATCGATATGGCCACGCTTTAAATAGGAGTTGTTTTTCACCCTCCGACAAAGATGTTTCACTTTGTCCTTTTCACCCGGCCATGTACAAAAAAACCAAAAAAACAAAAAACAAAAAACATAAAACCCTAAGGGGGGGGGGGGGGGGGGGGAGAAAAGAAAAGAAAAAGAAAGCGAGAGAAACGAAAAAGGTCACCGAAAATGGGAAGAACCAAATGGCGTAATGCATGTCGGGGTGGCCGAATGGTAGAGCGTTGGACTTTCAATGCTCGGGTCGTGAGTTCGAATCCCGACTGGGGCGAAATATTATTTGTGCTGACCTTTTACTCGTTGCCCAGTCTTTGATATCACCCATGCGTGGTGGAAAAGGACGTTAAACTCCTAAACACCCTCCCATCCGCCCGTAATGCATGTCTACAGGCGTCACTTTCAAATGGATTTTATTATTATTATTATTATTATCAGTTTGAAATTGTTTGGAGGGTGACTGAAAATTGTATACATGTACCTCTCATATTTTAGGGACGAACGTACGCACACACAACATCCCTATGCTGTGTATGCAATTAGAAATTCAGACACATGGTACTGTGTGAACAGGAACCACAGTGCGTACTAGTATACATTTTCTACACCGCCCTCCTTAAATTACCTGGCTCCAAGTGGAACTCGAACCCCGGACCTCTCACACTCGTGATACAGGGAATCGTAACCACTACACCACCGACCGCCCATATTGATGACTGTGACGAAGCTGGCACTGGCAGCACATTCGGTTCATTCATCGTGCTTATCAGATAGATGTCTTGCTAGTGACCACATAGTGATGGGAAAGTGAAAACTTGCAAGAGAAGTTATTGAGTAAGGAAGTGTTTGCCACTGATTTACTGAGAAATAAATTAGAATTTTGTTTGCCGATAAATGATGACTTTAAAAAAGAAACTGCGATTGTGTACAGTGAAGGTCAACGCTGTCACAATGACGCACGTTTTTGGCGTATCTGAAACACCAATAAAAGCCAGAGCTGAACATGAATTCACTCCAGTATGCATTTGGACACCTAACGAGCAACATCGTTGTTTCAAGTCTTCAGCAACACCCGCTGAGCGCAGTAGCGACGAGTTTCGTTTGAGCTGAATGCAGACTCACTCTTGTTTTTTATTTTTATTAAAAAAAAAATGGTTGTCCGAAACACTGACATTTGTCAAATGTAAGTGACTACGCTTTGTGCAGAGCCGCGTACGTTTTAAATAAAAAAAGTATGGTATAATAATAATAATGAGTATTTAGGCGCTTTACCCAATTTCATGAATCGGCTCAAAGCGCCGCGAACTGAATCCAACACGCACGCTCACGTGAATCACACGCATTCTCTGACACACTGGACATAAACACATTACAATCACGTGGTGCGAGGGGTCAGCTCAGCTATTTAAATTTCGGAATTTAGAATTGCATTTATTTTTCAAATTTGGTGGGCTGGTATGGTAGACTTTTCCTCGGCGCACAAATCCCTCTCTTCTGAAATGCTCAGTCATTGCGCCGCAGCGCTGAAGGACGAAGCAATGAAAGCATGCTGCCACTAACCGCTACTTCATATAAAAGTATGCATACCTTGAGGCTGCTATTCACTCTGGTGCGTTCGACAGTATTTCTGTTTTTCCACGCCAAGGGCCACAGACTACTCTTCTTTGAAAGCCGGATGGACGTGGAATTTGAGAACCTTTTAATATGGTCAGACCTTTAAGTATAGTCAGTGCACCAGACAGATGTACACCGTACACCAATATCCAAGGCTCTCGGAGTCAGTGTTTGTAACGCTGGCACACACAACTACCACACGCACACTGTCACCTCATGCATACGCTGCCCGACACAGGCGGGGCCTCCCCACTCCCCGAGGGGGGTCTCTCTAGCGCGCCGGGCACCAAGGCAATATTGACTGCACGTGCAACACGGGGCACCGGTGGCCGGAGGGTTGGGGGGTCCAGAGAAAGGCGGCCGCCATGTAGACATCAATAATAAACGAGCGGTAGACGAGGGGGGAATGTGGCGTGACATTCTCTGCCTGTCAGCTACAGTCATCTGTTGGCCCCCATGGTCCTGTCCTGGGCCCGGACTTTGCTCCCCTAGATCGGTGGAGGTGGGGTAGGGAGGAGGGCATCAGGGTGGGGGGGGGGGGAGGTAAGAATGCGTTGACACTTTTGCAGGACAGTGGCAGCATCCTGCATGTGTCCGTGTAAGTGAACCTATACACTAGACAGAATTCAGTGTTTGTTTATCTCCCAGCGTCTCTCCTCCCCCCCTCCAAAACAACAACAACAACAACAACAACAACACAAAACACAAACACAAACACAAACTGAACGCTCGACAGCATAGTATCTGTTCACATGTGTGCTTTGGAAACATATTTTTGCTGGCTGGGAAATACAGTGACGTTTTAAATTATTATTATGTTTTGTTCGAGGAAACTAATGTGTTTTGTGGAAACCCCTTTCATAATGCTTCAGAGAGCTGCAAGGGCCACTTAGCGGGTGTAAATGGGTTAATGGTTTTAATGGTATTAACTAATGCTTAATAGCATAACGTTGCCATTCGTCATTATCAAAATTCAGTTTTTGTTTGTTTTCCGTTTCTTATTATCCCACTGCTACCTGTTAAGCTTTTATCTGGCGCATTTCAATCTATCCTTTTGTTTTGGGTTTATCACTGGTACCTGTTCTTGGTTTTTAATCTTGGTCTTTATTTTTTTTACTCAGTTGTGTGTGTGTGTGTGTGTGTGTGTGTGTGTGTGTGTGTGTGTGTGTGTGTGTGTGTGTGTGCTCTTTTACTTTTATAGTTGTCCTTACGTAGTGTACATTGAGTGATTTTTTTTTTACTTCGGTTTTAGATTGTAAGGCGCCTAGAGCTTGTTCCCCGAGGATAGGCGCCCTATTATTATTATTATTATCCCGTTGGACAGAATTGATCTTTAGTTCAGCTTTGGCTACTGCAAGGTAAAAGGAAAACGAACATAATTATGCTACTGAGGTTCAGTCGACTGTTGCCAGTGACGTGTTATGTTAGGGACTTGGTAGGAACTCACGACTCACAACCGGTCGAATCCCTTCATTGACCGATAATTGGTCATTTGCAAATTGGCTCCTTCATAAGCGGTGGGCATCCGCTGTCACTGGTCTGGACAATGGGTTTTGATGCCCAAGTGCTGTTCAGTGCGAACATTTCAGGCACAAAAGGGTTGCAGTTGCATGTCGGTCATGTCTGACATGTGCATGTCTGCTTTTCTATCACGAGCTCGCCCCTCCTCCCCCCCCCCCCTCCGTTCTATACATGTCGCTTTATATGCCCGTCAGTACACGTCTCCACTTCTACTACGACATCCCTCTCCACTCCCACCCCAACACACACATACATACAGCATTTCAAACAAACAAACAAACAAACAAACAAACAAACAAACAAACAAACCCCGTTTAACCCACCTATCGTACATGGGCCAATTCAACACTCACATGCGATAATATATAGATGTGTGTATCCTGAGCTGAAAATGCAATGTATCATTGTACCGTCCATTCTCTTGTACGTAGTGACATTTTCCTTGACTCCATTTTTATGCAATTGCGTCATGACGCGGTAATACGAAACGCCCCCCCCCCCCTCAAAAAGAGAGAGAGAGAGAGAGAGAGAAACGCCAAAACGCCACGCCATATCTGTCGACATGGATCATCCCTAATGGGAGAACCGCACAGAAACTGCGCCAAATTCTCCTGCAGTCATCGGCACCGTAATATAATATTCTGGGGGGTTTTGAATTGAAAGGGTCAGCGAACCGGCGACGTACCCCGAAATTTGCCAGACGGTTGCTGACGTGGAAATCCCTGATCACTGGCCACTCTGTATGACGTTCGGTGGGCCGTCTACGCCCTCGATTGTGCCTGGCTTTCAGCCATACTAATCATGTAATTGTAGCCAGTCGATGTGTGGCCAAATACGCTCGTCAGCCATCGTCCAGCTCGGCATCCCTGTACTTTAGATTAAAGCGACTGATCACGATCGAGCCAGTGCACGAGGGCTTACGCGCGTAAGGGACGTAATTATGCATGTAAAGGAGCTTAGTTCTATTGTACTGCTTGTTGATAAATGTGGACTTTGCGATCCCAGCATTGTCGCGGTACGCAGCACGATAAAGGCAATGCATGAGAGTCCAGGGAGGATGGCTGTGCGTAGAACTGGTCTGTCCTGCTTGTTTATAAAAATAACTTTGCGATGTCAGCACTGTGTCAGTACAAAAGAATACAAGGCAATGCATCAGAGTCCAAAGAGGTTAGCTGTGCATAAGAGCTGTTCTGTCTAAAGTTGGCAGGGTTTTGTTGTTGTTGTTGTTGTTGTGACGACTGATTCAGGGCTGAACACTCCCAGGGCCATCCTCATCTGACGAGCAAGTTACGTAGTACTCTACCACACGGGCAGCCACACTCAGTCTGTCTTCGGAAGATTTTGTCTCTGTTTCCAGAGACTGACAGTGAGTTTTCCGTGGCTGAACATCATCGCCACATAACAACAACAGCAACGACAACGCTGCGTTTTGCCGTATCTGGCCTGACAGTTCTGGGCAGAGATAACAATGACAGGAGCTCTTGTGCATGGCGTGTTCCCGGTTGGAACGTGTAATTTCCTGTGTACAAATGAAATGAATGCAGAAAGCTGTCGAACAGGACCGAATAGGCTGAAGTCCGTAGCTTCAGCTGATCTTTCACTTAGGGGATCATTTTAACAACGACAACGACAACAACAACAAGCCACAAACCCACGCCGTAGGCCTATACCCATTAAAGTCCCATTTTTGGGATGAGCGTATAGATGTTCCCTGATTTAAGGTTGGATTCTCTGGACACCCCCGTCTCACACAACCTCTCACTGATACGCATACACACACCGATAAACCGATGCGTTAGACGCCAAAGGCCAGACGGAAATTAAGGTGTGATTTAAACTGGGGCAGTGTGGGCAGATCACGTAGTTCGGTTCGCAAAGAGTTCCAGACATTTGGGGCAAAAACAAACAAACTAAAGGACCAAAAAATGAATGAGTGAGTCAGTTGGTCAGCCAGCTAGTCAGTCAGCCTACCAGTCAGTTAGTCAGTCAACCAATCGTTCATTCAGCCATTCAAATGTCCTGCAAAGAAAGAATATTTGCTTTGGCGCTTTGTCTGTCGGGGACTGTAATCTTCCCACAAAACTAACATTTACGAGGCAGCGCCGCTCAGTGACGCCGATGGCCGAGCAGCCAGCGGAAGTAGATTATGATATCATGTCCCGTGACAGCGTGACCTTTAGTGTGCGTAAGCCAAGATCCGCGGCGATGATCCACGATCCACCCGCGCAAAGGAGCATGGGAGCGGTTTAGTAATTGTCCCTAAAACACAGGGGAGACAACTAATGTTAGTTCCGGCTCCCCCCCCGCCCTCCACCGTGTGGCGTGCCTCAGTGAGCGGGTGTGTGTGTGTGTGTAGTGTAGCCATGAGCTAGCATTGATCGAACCGGCATGATTACCGTGGATGTACAATAATATTCAGAGCTGCGCAACTGACACAGGGCTCTGTACAATCGATCCTGCTGTGTGCTACCGGCATCAGTGGAATCTACACACGCACGACTTGTGTCTGGTCGGCTTTGGCCGGGGACTTGATCTCGAGACTGAGGTAGTCAAAATGGACGGTAGTGTTTCCGGTGCTACTCCGCTCCGAAAAGACATAGTACTTCCAACCAGTAGCACCTAGTGTTTCCATTTTCAATATTGAGTAGCACCGAGTGTTTCCTCCGGATTTCCGCCTGTCGGCGTGAAACTGAGAAAGGGACGTTTATTAACCCTTTCACTGCCGTCGTCGCAGGATTTCATGAATCGCACCAGTAGCCCCACTATCAAATTAGTTAAAAATGTTAAACGTAGACTTTCCAGTAGATGGGGGAAAAAAAGCTGTCTGGATGTAGTGTAGGTTTTGATTCCTGTTTACAGCAGAGTGGCGTGAAGAGATGTTACCCGTGAGTGAACCGAAACGCGTCTGGGAGCGCAAAGGGTTAAGCAGGCAACTTGAACGACTTTGACTAACGCGTTACAACAATGTGAAGACGTATTTACTCTAATATTTCGTACATTCAATTCGGGGAGCCGGGGTGGCCGAATGCTAGAGCGTTGGACTTCTAATGCTCGGGTCGTGAGTTCGTATCCCGGCTGGGGCCTAATATTAATTTTGTGCTGGCTTTTTCATCGTTGCCCCGTCTTTGATATCACCCGTATGTGGCGGAAAAGGACGTTAAACCCCCCAAACACCCACCCACCCTCATACATTCAATTCAATTCAAATTACTTTCTTAATCCCAGAAGGGAAATTATACTCCACCATAAAAATAATAAGACATAATAATAACAAATAAAACATACACTAACAGAAGCCTTGTGTACTCACACACACCTTAAAAAACAACATAAAACCCCTCACATACCAGTACATAAGCCTTAAACACACTCACACACACTAGGAAGCGAGGCAGCAAAAACAGAGGGACATATGTGACCCGTTCTCACAAAAGGGATCATGTCGAAAATTATCAATTTTGAGATATGTACATCATTGCAATGTACTGGCTATCCCGCTATAGAAGGATTTATTTCTTCCTTTCTTCGCCCCCTTTCTTTTAAAATATATATATATTTTTTGGGGTTTCTTTTGTCCTAGTCTGGGCTAAACCCGTAGCCTTGGGTTAAATTAACCTCGACCTTTACATTCGGGCCCAGGTGTCAAAGTGGTGTGATGGCAGATAGCACGAAAACAGCTCAGAAGGATCTGTGAGCATAAAAATGCTAGCATTAGCCCCTTTAACATATTGAATTGTTTCCCCTTTCGTCTCGTTTTCTTGACTATAGAGTCAGCGACGCTCGAAATGCCAGCCAGTGTAAATATCATTGTCGCGCGTATGGTTATTCTCCGCGGTGGATGAGTGCCGGGGATGAATTGAAACTTCGGCCATCAGTCTCTCTGACTCTCTGTCTGTCTGTCTGTCTGTCTGTCTCTCTCTCTCTCAACCCGAGGCTACATCATTTCGTGCTACAGATCGAAATTGTAACATCCTTTCGATTGTAATTATGTTCACAGACTACACCTTTACACCCCCCCCCCCACCACACACACACACACACACACACACACACACACACACACACACACACACACACACACACACACACACACACACACAGAGGGACACACGCACGCACACACGGTCGACTATTGCAGGGTGTATTTGTCCACTCTTGTGTCTGCAACGCTGAACGGTACTACCTCCCCCCCTCCCCCTTCATCCCCCTCCCCCTCCCCTTCATCCTCCCCTTCATCCTCCCCCCCCCCCGTCCCCAACCTGATCGCAAACAACCACTTCTCTCCCAGGCGCAGAGCAGCATAACGATTAATTGGTGTCTGGAGATTGTCGCCATAGTTGCCCAGTCCCTGGGGTTTAGCGCGGCACTGGTACCAATTTTCCGGCACTATCATGTTTTTGTGACGCCTATCATCAGAGTTATTGTCACACAGAACAGCCGCACCAGCCGACCTGCGGCCGGACATACCGACGTGCCTGTGAGTCTAGACTGGTCTACACTTCAGTTCTGCCGAAGCGAGTCAGTGGCTATCATGCCAGGATCGTTTTGGTAGGGGGAGTTAATCGACGTGAAAAATGTTCCGAAGTAATTTGTCACGGCCGAAACACCGCAGAACGTTTAGTTTTGAGGCAGAACCACTGACAGATTGACAAACCCATAGACAATTTGTTTGGTTGTTTAGGGTTTAAATTAATGTCTTATTCCACGACGTTAGGGTGGCAAGCCAAGGCAAAGGTCAAACTGTATGGCTCTCGGCCGGGATTCGAACCTACCACCTGAGTATTGACAGCCCAACGCTCTATCGTTCGGCTGTCTCGGCTTCCCAATCCATAGACAGAGGAACTGTGATCCAGCCTCTACCTGCCATCAAAATCTACAACTGTGGGTTTTTTTTTTTTGGAGGGGGGGGTGGGGGTGGGGGGTAGTCAGGTTTGTTATGACTCAATAATAATAATAATAATAATGAATTTTTTTTGAATAGCACTTAATAGCACTTATCCAAGAACGCTCTTAACGATTTATTTGTCTCCAGGTTTTTTTTTTGTATTAAAAAACGAAACGAAAGTTTTCGTATTAAACCAACAACAAAAACAACAAAACCCCCAACCCTAACAAAACAAACTTGTATATGATTATACAGCGGTTGCAGTTTGTCCGTGCCATTTGTACATAATAATAATAATAATTCTTATTATTATGAGGACTTTTTTTTACAGAGCAGCAAGCGTTTTATTTGAGGTTTTCGTATGTAAACGCACACACACACACACACACACACACACACACACACACACACACACACACACACACACACACACACACACACACACCACACACAAAAGCGCCCTAAACTGGTACATGTATATAGACCGGTTGCAATTTGTCCGTGCCATTTTGCACATGCAATGTACTCTCTTTTATTTTCTTTTAACTTTTTGCCGCGAGCATTGTGTGTGTATTGTGAGAGGCCTGCCACCGCGCGGAGGGGCAGGGCGGAGAGGGAAAAGGCCGAGAGACAGCAGTGAAAGTGTCCAAATAAAACATTGATGCTAGCACGTAATGCAGGGAGGGAGTGAGCTTATCTCACAGAACCCATCACACGCGCACACCCTGCTGGCGACACGGAGATCGATTGCATGTATATTGAATCAATGATTTTTGTGGGGGTAGCGCATTCCAGGCAGTAGCACACACACATGCAGGTTTGGCCTTCCGTGTTTACTTGTGTTTGGGAAATGCCAGAACACGCCTGTCTGTCTGATTGCCGCTGTATCCTTTTCAATATGTTGACAGTTTGGTTTCGGGAAGATTGGGTGATCGATTTGGTTGTCATTCAGATCAGAAAGTTCATTTTCCATTGTTGCACGTGCGCAAACACACACACACACACACACACACACACACACACACACACACACACACACACACACACACACACACACACACACACACCTGCCCCGTAAGAATACAAGGAACCTCTCCTTGTGCGTATAGACTTTTCGTAAAGTGAATACGTCCACCGGTGGAGATCAGTGTGAAGCCCGGCAAAAACTGAAACCTTCATTTCTTCGGCAAAAGGACTATATCTTTTCCTTTTCCTACTGCCATCTGCATGCTCTTACAAAATGAAGCCCACATAAAATGTTACTACTTCGAATAACAATCACCGATCATCCCCACATGACCAGAAGGAATGGAGGACAAAAATGAATCCATGAAACCATTTCACCACCAGCATCATTTTTACCGACTGCCAAATTACGTTTCACATCAGTAGGTCAGTATAGCTCTTCCTTCTCCTGTCATCTACATATTCATACAAAATCAAACCCACACAAAAATGTTGCCCCCCGCCAGCAATCACCATCCATATCCACACATAACTCGAAGGGAAAGGAGGACCCACAAGCCTTCACTCACGTTTACGACACAATCTGGGGCCATTCATCGCTCGACTGTACACTGCTGATCGGTTCTCAGTGCGTTTCCATCACTGGTCCTTTGGTAACCATTTGCTTACCGCTCCTTCAGTAGGCCATGCTGGTAATGTGCCCGCAGGGAGACAACCTGACGTGCAGGCAGAAGCGGTCTGACTTACTGGGGCACACCTTCTTTATGTCTCCATTTCTGTCGTGTTCTTGATGGACGCCGAAGGAGGGCGAAAGTGGTCTTGCTCTGATAATGCACGGACCAGTTCCAGTGTAGACGTTTTTGATGTGATGCCCATCCCTTCACTTCCGGCTTAGTGCAGAAATAGCATCTTGGGCCGGAGGCATTCATTCTGCCCTGCAGGGCATTGATTGGTTTTTAATACGGAGAAACAACTTAATGGGATGGGGCAGACTTCGCTGCGTGCAGCAGCAGGTTTCAGTGATGAAAAACGAGACTGTGACATCTCTCCCGACAATACATACTTTCAGTTCACGCACACTGTGACGTGACGAAATCTGTGTCATAGTCACATTATGCTGCTGCATTCTTTTTGGCAGGAGTTGTGCGATGTGTGTGTGTGTGTGTGTGTGTGTGTGTGTGTGTGTGTGTGGTGCGCTCTCTCTCTCTCTCTCTGAGAGTGTTTTAAAGTTTGTCCTCTCCTCTCCGTGTTCTCCTAATCTTCCCCCTCACTCCTGCTGGATTATTCATCCGGGGAACCAGCGGCCCAGCCTTCCGTGCCTGTCAGTCTCTGGGAGAATAGTGCCGCTAAATTATACACAGCAGGACAACAAAAACATGTCCCACTCCCGCTCTGCTTGTACGTTACGTTCGTTCTCTCATGAAGGCGTCAGGTCTTTGAAGCCGGAGACTGGCATCGATCGACGGTAAATATTTTAATGTGAGGAGGAAAGAGCTGGAGTTCTCTGACCGGCCCGCATTGTTCTTTTGCCCCCCGCCGTACGTTCTGCCCAAACCCACAGTGACATCCCCGACTGTAGTTGTAATAAAATTAATGTGTGGATTATGTAGACGCCTTTCCCAATTGCTTTGCTCAAAGCGCCGCGAGCTAAACCCAGCATACACACTCACATTAATCTCACGCATTCCCTCACAGGACTAATAAACACGCGAAGTGTAAACAG